>JANHZT010005682.1:44207-56830 GCA_032468215.1 Stegonotus admiraltiensis | reverse complement strand
GCTTGGCTGACTCAGGAATTCTGGGAGTTGAAGTCCACAAGGTGTAAAAGAGCCAAGTTTGCCTACCCCTGGGATAGCTCATCCACCTGGATCCTTTTCTATAAAACATCCTTCTTATACAATCTCTTCTTGTCGCAAGCTACTTACAACTGAATGTACAGTATATCTGAATTGCTTCCTAAAAACGCATTATAGAATACATTCCAATTATCACTTTGGCTATATTTTTATTGTGGACCGTGACGTTAGCTAACAAATTTCAAACATTTCCAGATCACCAGTCTTTACATCTCCCAGCCCTTCTGATTCCAGTATTAAATATTGGCAGGATTCAGCCAAGTAGCTTTGATTGTTTGCAGTTCTGTTTTCCTTCTCTTGTAATTCAGCTGAGCCTGCAATAGCCCAGGCAAAGAAGCAGTGGTGTCACTGATCACACTTAACCAGCCTAGCTCACGGGTGACAAACTCGCAGTGTCATGTGGCCATGACATGACCTTTTGCAACTTTGTTCCCTTTGCGGAGCTGGGGTGGGTGTGGCCTGCGCGTGATGCATCCAGCACGCAGGCCACCAGTTTGACACTCCTGGGCCTAGCTGAAACCCACTCACTTACAACTATGGTAGTTTAAAAATATGTAATGCAGACTGCTCTGACTCAGCAATTGATAAAACCTAGGCAAAGTCTATGTTGAAAATCATTTGACAACAAGTGGTCCAAAAAAACCCCCCAAGATACACACCAATTTTATATATCACATTTGAAGTCGCAACTTCATCCTCCTCCCCATCACTCTCCTCTTGACCCACAGACCCAGGTAGATTGTGGCATATAAAAATATTGCCTGCAATCAAGGAGAAATTGTGTTAGCTTGCAGTATGCATTCAGATAACTTATATCATCTACACTCAATGTAACTTACATATTATAACCATCTGCACATCATAAAAGCGCCCATTAAGAAAAATATGGAAGTATGATGTCTGTTTCTCCTGAAAAACAATCTTGTCCCAGGTAGCAAGATAAGCAGAAAGTCAGGATGTGAGCAAAAAAATAGGATATGTATTGCCATATTGTGCAAATAGTCTATTAGTCTTTGCATACAGCAAGGTACTAAAACAAGATTTGTTTAATAGTGGTTTTTTAAAAAATAAATTACCATTGGATGGTTCATACAGCACATTAAAACCAAAGAACTACATTATTGCATAATATTTTAAAACCCATGCCAGAAAGAGACAAGGTCTACTAAAGATCATGCAACTTGAATCAGTCAATAATTTATGGGTGAACTTTAATTGAGAATCTGTAATGACCTTTCAGAGCTCTATTCCAGAATGCTTACAATTCCAAATAAATATGAAAGGAAATCCCCAAACTTTAAGTGTTCATGAACCCATGCTCATTTCATCATTAAGTTTGAATTTAGTCTAGTCACTGTAAGCAAAATCTATACCATAGAGTTGTTGAAAGAAGGAAAGGAAGGAAGGAAGGGAGGGAGGGGAAAAAATATATATCACCATGAGGTGCTAAAACAAGATGGACCAAACCGCTAATAATTCAAATGATCTAATAACTCAAATGAATAAAGCATTACTGACCAGGCACACTTACTTGGTTTGATATCCATATGAACTAGGCCAGAAGTGTGAATGTATTTCAGCCCCATGGAGACTTGCAATAAAATTTCCTTCAGCTCAGATTCTTTGAAATGATCTGCTGTCTTTGAATTTTCCAAAAGCACATCCTGAAGGCTCCCACCTGAGGAAAACCAAGCATTCATTCATTCATTCGTTTGTTTGTTTGTTCATTCATTCATCAATTTCTTTAGCCACCCATTTCAGTCAGTGACTCTGGGCAGTTTACAATTTTAAAAAGGTATTACAATTAAACACTAAATAACAATAAACACAATAAAATATTCATACATAGAAAAATTATTCTATGTGCTACCGGACGGCACATAGACCCCTGAGTCACTCATTCTATCTGGGGGCACTTTCACACAGATATTATTACCATTGTTGTGGTCCACCAGCAGCCTGCGGAGCTCGCAGTGGACAGTGATGAGGCTGAGGAAGAACATGGGCCAGTCCTGGAGGCTGGGGAAGGCCCGGATGAGGGTTTTCCGTTGGAGGCAGAGATGGGGCCAGGGCCATCGGGGAGTGATGTGCGGACTTTGGAGCCTCCAGAGGCTGACAGTAGAGAGGCAGAGGAACAGGAGGAGGCTGTTCCTAGTGCACGTATGAGAAGAGCTGTCGGAAGGCAGAAGTAGCTAAAGCAGAGAGGATGACTCAGGAGTACGGCCAAGAGATGATTGGACCCTCCTATAAGGCTTAAAAGACCAGCAACAGCTCTTGGCCTCTTTGCCGGAAAACAACCATTGAGAGAATTGCTTCGTGTTTGGATGTATTTCTTTCTTGTCAGCGTCTTCTGTTCCTGAACTGTTGCCAGGAAAAGCTTTTGGCAGTTTGCCTAATTATCCCAAGGTCAGAGATAAACTGAAGAATGGTGTTTTGAGGACTTTCCTTTCATTTAATTTGGAATACGCTGAGAATGAGTTAATTCTCAGCTGTTTTAATAAAATCTGTTTGTTTTTTGGAACTGTTTTGCCGTGGGCCTGGGTCACAACAACAATTCTCCACACCCTCAGAGGTGTTTGTTGCAAAACCTGCAGTTATACTTGCTGTTGGGATAACAGCCAGAGATGACTTTCCAACTAATAAAAAGAAGTGCAGATGTTATCTATTCTCCCCCAAAATTTATCTTCTTGTCTAGTATTGCTGCATTCATTGACAAGATGAAATAGAGAACGAAACCAATAGTTTGGTGCAAGGGCACCATGGCACTTTGGAAGGAAGGAAGGAAATCATGCTCTCACAAATAGGAAAACTGCCTGATCTGAACTCCTGAAGAAACCATCCAGTTAAAATTACAAAATTGGAGTTTCGCAGTTTGAGATTTTGAACACTCTGCAACAGGGGTGGGGGGTTCTACTTACCTTCACTACCGGTTCGCAACGGGGCCGCTCACACATGCACTGTTCTGCACATACGCAGAAGCATTTTGATGACATCGGGGTCGGTGGGCGGAGCCTCCCGCTGGTTTTACTACCAGTTCTATAGAACCGGACAGAACCGGGGGCAACCCACCACTGCTCCGCAAGAAGAAAATTAGCTTGGATTTGGCCCCAAAGTTCTATGTGAAAGTACCCACGAGATATGAAGATTTAACCAGCGTCTCTAAATTTGATGCTTCTTTATATCTGGTGCTTATATAGGACAAGAACTGATTTAAATTTTGGAAGTCTGACAAGTACAAAACACACTACATTAGGAAATGTGAATAATGAAGAAAGCTGATGTGAAAACCTCATGATAAGTAATCATATTTGCTATTCTTATCAGGTTTCTAATAAAGATTTGCTAGGATACTGCACAAACACGTCTGAATTTATAACTAAGCTGTCAGAAAAATGGCTTGAGGTAATTACCAAAGCAATGCAATTTGTTCTAATTACAGAGAACCAATATTCATAATTTACAGACTTAGAATAGTAGTACACTTGTCAGATTTTTTAAAACCAAAGTCATCTCCACATATGCTGCAGGAAGAGCCAACTAATGGCCAAGCCAACAAAACCACAATACCTTGATACATACGGCAGCTTGAGTGAAAGAATGATGCTGAACTGATTCTCAGCTGGAGCACTTTAAAAGTACTAGGAATTCAGAAGCATATCTATTTTCCTCATACCTTCTCTTGTTACAATTCGTGATACCTGAGCTCATTAGTGCTAGACTTTTAAAGTTCATAGATATTTTAAAAATATAATTAATTGTTACAGCCTCTCTCAACCTGAAATCTTTCACCCAATTACAAAGTAATAAACTATAAGCCCCATTATTTACAATCGGCGTGAAAGTCTGGTGCAAGGCATATATCATATTATCTATAAGGCTGAACCAGTGGTGAAATCTGAACCGGTTTGCCACCGGTTCGCTGGCTGTACATGCGCATTACACGCCAAATGCATGCTGCATGCGCATGCATGTGTGGTGCATGCCAAACATGTGCAGTGTGCATGCACATGCGCAGTGCACACCAAACGCATGCCACACATCCATGTGCAGTATGCACCAAACACGCGTTTCGCATGGAAAAAGGAGGCTTGGGAAGGTAAGTACAACAGTGAGGGGGGGGGGAACAGCTGTGGCATGTGATTTAGATTCACTAGAAAGCAGGATTTCCTACTTTCTAGCAATTTTAAATCGCGCGCCACAGCTGATCGTCGAAATACAGGTTTGGAGGTTTTTTTTAACTACCAGTTTGCCCGAACCGGTAGTTTTTATCACTACTGGTTCACCCAAACTGGTGCAAACCAGTAGCATTTCACCACTGGGCTGAACTGAATGAGGGAATTCATAACATTTTCTGAATTTGGCACTGTGAAGCCAAAATCTTCAGAGGAACACATCTCCTTACCATTGCAGTGCTCATTCTGTATGATCATGTGATCATCTTCTGCCCAAGCAGAGTAGTAACGGACAACATGGGGATGATGACCAAGTACTGCATGTGCATAGACTTCCCGCAAAGCCATCTGCCTGCAAGCAGACACAGAAAGAGAGAGAGACAATTCGAACTAGGATACTGTTGTGAGGTTAGGATTTTGACAGGAAAGGGTTTCAGAACTTAAGGCAGACTATACTAGCAGCTAGGTTCATTCAACTCACTAAGCCAAAACCAAGCAAATCACTTTGCTTACTGCAACACAGGAATCCAGTTTACAGAGACGTCTGTGGAGATTTTCAGTCACTCAGGTCATGGTTGTCCCAAAGGTGCTTTTCCAAGGCACACTGATATGGCACTCCAACAGTGAGTGAAGGTTATTTATTCTGGGGATTTCAGGAATTTTAAGGAAAAATCGATGCCTCAGAGCTTTCACTTTTGATTTTAATCTACCACCTAACATTTAAAAATATTTGCCCGTATTTACTCTTTAAAATATGTATGGCGATATACTTTTGTATCGCTGGACCAAAGAAAAAGCCAAAGAAACTTTGAAGGACAAAATGAAAAATATGGTTGTTGTTTTTTTAAATTGTCCTAAATTGTTTTAATGTCACCTTTTTTCAAGGCCCTGTCATAGCAAATAGCAACATACAGCTGACCTTGGAAAAAGCTAAACAGTCTAGTTTATACTTGAATGGGAGAGTCCAGGAGTTCCCAGAACTATAGAAAAAAAAAACAAGAAGTTTTTTAGAATATTCCAGAAGGCAGGGGCAAAACTACATCAATAGGTTACCAAGAAAACAACATGGATGTATGTCTGTACAGATTCTCAGTCATCCAGGTCATGGTTGTTCCCAAAGGTGCTTTTTCAGGAGGCAACTGGACTTTCTTTTTTTTTTCGTTGGAAGATGTTTTGCTTCTCATCCAAGAAGCTTCTTCAGCTCTGACAGGATAGTGGGGAGTGGAAGGATTTATATTCCTTGCAGACAGCTGGTCATTTGCAATGCATTCTTTTAGAGGTCCAGTTGCCTCATGAAAAAGCACCTTTGTGACAACATGGATGGATCCAAGATTGCTTGATGCATTGTAAGCCGCCCTGAGTCTCCGGAGAAGGGTGGCATATAAATCAAAATAAAATAATTTTTTTAAAAAAAGATTTAAGCTCGATGCAAGAAAGACATTTTCAAAGCCTAGCGAAATGCTACTGATCTGTATGCTGTCAAGAAAACATAACAGAAGATGTACTATTTGGTTTCAGAAATTCAGAACTAAATGTTGCTTTGAGGACATGATTTTAATCTATCACTGGAGGAGGAAGGGTGGCATGTACAGAGATATTTATAATTTTACACTGTACACTTACTCATCTGAGGACCCAGCAAGGGGTTTCTTTGAGCGTTTGATGGCATAGACACAACCATCCAGTCTTTTGATGCACTTATAAACAGAACCAAATTCCCCCACACCAATCTTCTCCAGCTCTAGGAATTCCTTCTTGTAGCGGGAAACCATGTTGCTCTCACGCAAGAGGAATTTCTAAGGATGGATGAGAAGAATAGATAAGGCTGCCCTGCTCACCAAAGATAAGAGGAGAGCTTGTTGATCTCCTGTAATACAAAATCTTACTTCACGCTCTTCTATAGCCACTGCCATTATTTACCCAAGCCTTTCCAAATTTAATAGTTTTTAGATATAGAGGACTATGTTCCATCCTCAACCTTTTTTTAAGTGTAGTCTTTTGGACAGCCACAGTTACTTGAGTTTATACAATATATTATAAAGTAACAAATCATAATTTTCAAACCATATTAACTAGGTTCCAGAGCTTCTAGCCTGGAAACAACAGCAATTTTATGGTAGTTCAGTTGTTTGTGAATTAAAATATCAAGCATCCCTAGGAAACATGGCTAAGGAGAAGGATGCTGGAAGTGTTATACTTCACTATCTAGACAACTACAGTATCTCTCTATGTAAACCTAGTCACAATAAAATAAAATAAAATAAAATAAAATAAAATAAAATAAAATAAAATAAAATAAAATAAGAATAAAAATGCCTACAGTCCCTGTCCTACTGTCCCCATTTATTTGTATTCATTTCCTTCATTCATGTCAATGTTCATATTCATACCTGCTATCTTGTACATGTTTGACAAACTAATAAATAAAATAAATAAAAATAAAAAATCTTTACACTCTGACCAGCATTATTTCAGCATCAAAACAATAGCTTTTCTACCCCTTTTCTCCAGTTTTGATTTCCTTAACCATTTTGCTTGAACAAGGAATCCAGCGATCTTTAATCCCTGCATATTTAGGTGGTTTGCTGAAAATAGTGCTCTTAAATGAATAAGATGTATGTTCACCTTAACTAGGAGCTCATCCTTTCCTTTTATTTCTCAAGGCCAAAGGTATATTTTAGAATCAGCCTCGTTTTCCACCAAAAGAGGGCAATATTGCTTTATACATTTCTAGTAGTAGAAAATAAAAATCCACCTTGTAAACCCAAGTAATTGTGCTGTGACTCAAGGGGAAGGGAAGATAATAGGATATTTGAGAAGGAGAATACAACAGCAGAAGGTATTTACTGCTCAGTAAAACTGTTCTTCCCTCCCCCACAACCACAATACTCTTTAAGGAGCTTTGTCTTCATTAGGTTTTCAATTAGAGACTTTTAATTGCCTAATTTCTCCTGCGGTAATTAATAGTCATTTGTAACAATGGTAAGAAAAAAAATTCGGGGTTCAATAAATTAGTTTACTTCCCAACTTCCAAAATCTCTTCTCCTTAGCAGGCCATATTTTCCCATAGCTACAGATTGGAGGTAGACAATGTTTGTCTCATTTTAGAAGCTGCTAAATATGTTTTAAAAAATGAGAAAGTTTTGCTTTTGAAGACTAATTAAAATATGAAACACCGATTTAATTGATTTAATAAAAGTGTAGCATAATCAAATAAGGAACGGTTTTTGTAACTGGGATTTTCTTCGCCTTCAGAATATTATGTTCAGTTATAGTAAAACTATCTATATTTTGGTTTGGAATTCTGTTCCTCTTAAATGGAAGTAACCCAAAACATCCACAGAAAATAACTGTACTATCAGCACTAAAATGTGCTATGGATATTAGAACAGTATCCTCATCACCTCGAAGGCAGTAAGATAATGGAGAAATTGAATTCCCAGTATCTGGAACATTTCTGCCCTCCAATGTAGCAGAGAACTGCGGATAGCTCCTCTATCAGGGCTGTCAAACTCGTGGCCCACGGGCTGCATGCGTCACACACTGGCCACGCCCAGTTTAGCGAAGGGAGAAAAAGTCCCGATACGTCACATGATGATGCCGTGACGACGTGAGTTTGACACCCCTGTCCTATACAATAACCATCTGCCACTTGAAATAATTGCTTCCTTTCAGTAGTTGGGCAATCTCTCAGACTAAAGCCTACAAGTCAGAGTGTATGCATATCAGAGTGTATGGCTATGTAATGATTTGGATCCGATTCTAACAAGATGCAATACAGTAATGTATTAAAGCAGCCATATCTTTTCCCAGGACCATGGGGAGATGTAAAGGGAAGCCATAGGATTATCTATAGCCATTACAAAGACAGACACATTGCACTGATGCCCTCTTTGTTTCTTTCTCCCTACACACACTAAAGCAGGGGTCTCCAACTTTGGAGACTCCAACGGGTCTCCAAGCTTTGCTGGCTGGGAAATTCTGGGAGTTGAAGTCCGCCAGGCTTAAAATGGGCAAGGTTGGAGACCCGTGCACTAAAGCACATATTAATATGAATTAAAGTATATATTTTTCTTTGAAAATGTGTTCCAGATCACAGTTTCTCTACTGTTCAAGGGTAGTGCAGATATTTTTCTTTCAAGCAAATTAAGCAAAATTGGATGGTATTTGTGTATCTTTTATTACTCACCTTGGCAGGCATTCCCCGCTCCATTGGTCCATCTGTTTGGTTGGAATCCTCTCTAGAATGATAAGTTTAATCACATGTATTAGTTTCATATTCCAATGATATAGGTCTGAACCTTCTAAATAATTAAATATTAGTAGTTTCTATGGGTATCGTATCTGGGTTGCTGTGAATCCAGATTGCTGGTACATGGTAGCAAAGAGTTTTCAGTAATGTTGCTGCCATATAATTATCATTAGATTTATTATTTTTGCAGCCAAACTCCGGTAGCACTATTATTTTGGAGATATGCTCAGGCTCTATGAAGGAGTTACATAGACACTTCTGCAGCTCAACATTCAAAGAACTGAAAATAATTCATTCTAGAACCCCAGTAGATGCACTCTTAAACTTGAGAAATATTTAGATTTTTTAAAATAAAGGAACAATTCCCTCTCATATTGAAGTTATGAGCCTAAATAAAATAATAAAATGAAATAATATGGGGAATGACAGTATGCTACTGTGTTTCCCCAAAAATAAGACCTTCCTGGATAATAAGACCTCCCCCAAAATAAACCCTCCCCTGAAAATAAGCCCTCCCCAAAAATATTTAAATGCATCTGCAGCCTTTAGTATTAGTGCTGGTGGCACAGGGGTTAGAATGCAATTTTGCAGGCTAACTCCGCTCACTGCCAGAGTTCAATCCTAACTGGCTCAACGTTGACTTAGCCTTCCAACCTTCTGAGGTCAGTCAAATGAGGACCCAGATTGTTAGGGACAATATGCTGACTCCGTAAATCGCTTAGAACGTGCTTTAAATCACTGTGGAGTGGTATATAAGTCTGCTATTGGTATTATAAATAACGCAAGGTGGCAAACACACACAATATTCCTTCCTTCTATTTTCCCCATGACAACTCTTTGAGGTGAGTGGGGCTGAGATGGAGGGAGTGGCCCAAAGCCAGCTTTTTTGCCTAAGGTGGGACTAGAAGTTAGAACTCCTCATATCCTGATTTCTAGGCCAGTACCATAGCAACTTATCCATTAATCATATTGTATTCATAATATTAATCATGATTTTCCTCAAAGAAAAGGACTCTTCTATTATATGTATTTTATTTCATTTTATGAACATATGTGGCCTCTATCTCACATAGTAATCCTCAGTGGTTCATAATAACCAATAGAAGCAATAGAATAACAGGACAATCCTTCCCACTAGACAAACAAACTACCCTGTTTTCCCTAAAATAAGACCTCCCTGGATAATAAGCCCAATCGGGCTTTTGAGCGCATGCGCTAAAATAAGCCCCCCCTGAAAATAAGCCCTCCCTGAAAATATTAAGCCACATGTGCAGCCGGTCCCCACCATTTCCTCTGGTTAGGGTTAGGGAGACAGAGCTGGAAATCAGGTAAGACAGCAAGAAGAGCCCCGTCTTGCTCCACATGCCCCAAACTAATAAGACCTCCCTGAAAATAAGCCGAAATAAGCACTTGGCCTTCAAGCACCCGGATATTACACAGTAGGAACCAGGGCCTGCTCTCTGTCTTATTCATAGAGGAAATAGAATAATTTTCTGTGTTATAGGCAGAGGTGGGCTTCACATAAGTTAACAATGGGTTTGCCTAGCGCAGAACTGAAAATGTGACCGCACGCCAGTAGTGGGTTGCCCCCGGTTCGGTCCGGTTCTATAGAACCGGTAGTAAAAATGGCTGCAGGCTCTGCCCACTTGCCACGACATCATCATGGGTGATCTGTGTGCGCTCCCGTTGCGAACTGGTAGTAAAGGTGAGTAGAACCCACCCCTAGCGTACATGTGCCATCTGCGCTTGCGCGTGGCTTCAAACACACAGCTATTTCATGCGCGTGTCTTCCAGCACACCTTCTTGGACAGCCGCAGTGAGTAGAGCAGGTAAGGCGCGGAAATCAGCTGGGCTACATGGGCAGGGCGAGTGAGCCAGAGAATGACATATATAGGATGGGATAGCACCAGGGCAGGTGGGCGGGCCCAGCCGGTGGTCAGAACTACTGGTTCGCCTGAACCGGTGTGAACTGGCAACAGCCCACCTGTGTTTATAGGAAGGCAGATTCTGAATGAAAATTAGGAAAAATTACCAAACAGTAAGAACAAACAGTTCGAATCCCTAGTGCCACGTAACTGGGTGGGTTCCTGTTACTTATCCCAGCTTCTGCCAACCCAGCAGTTCAAAAGCACATAAAAAATGCAAGTAGAAAAATAGGGACCACTGTTGGTGGGAAGGGAACAGTGTTCCATGCGCCTTTGGCGTTTAGTCATGCCTGCCACATGACCACGGAGACGTCTTCGGACAGCGCTGGCTCTTCGGCTTTGAAATGGAGATGAGTACCGCCCCCTAGAGTCCGGAGCAACTAGCAAATATGTGTTAGGGGAACCTTTACCTTTACCTTTAAGAACAATTCAACAGTGGATCAAATTACCAAAGGAGCTGGGATGGTTCAACTGTGTTGAATATATCTAAGCAGAAACTAGACAACTATGTGTCATGGATGCTTCAATCTGAATTACACTAAACAGTCTAAAGTCTAACCTTATGATTCTGCAGAGATGACTACCTGATCATCTTATTTTGCATCCTTTGAGAAATATCTTAGGAAGAAAACACTCACGACTCCCCTCTGGCTTTCCTCTTGCCGCTGGGGTGGAAGACCATCTGTCGATACGATTCAGGTGTAAATGGATTAATATTAACCAAAGAAGCTGAAGGAGCCTCCTCTGGGTCAGGACAGGAAGTGAATCGTAAATTCCTCATCCCTTTGGAGGGAAATTTTCCCACAGGTGAAGGAAAGGCTGTCTTACTTAAGAGACTCTAGAGCAAAAAAACAACAAAAAAATTGCCCATGGGAAAACCTCTATTGGATCAGGATTTTACAATTGCTCAACTTATATGGAGGAAAACTTAATATTCCCCAATATCAAAATACATTATGCAGTCCTCTACAGTATTTCAGAATTGTTGTATGCTCCACACACAAGAACCTTTTTACTAAACCAGTTCAAATTTGATCTAAGGAACTCTTGGTCTTGTGACTCTCAAGTTGGGAAAAAAAACCCAACATCTATCCACTCTGATACCACCTTGCAGAAAGCAAAGATTTCCCACTCCACTTTGCAGCGAAAGAATGAAGAATGTTTTTTCTAAATACTGTAGTAGCCATCTTCCAAAGAGTCCAGTAATGCCTTCCTACATTCACCCCTAGGTGGTTCATTCCAGTAAGGATCTTCACTTGATTCTGCTTAATTTATCACCTTGGCTACAATCAAGGACATTTCCATACAGAAAGATTGTACAGATCAAAGACCAACACTATCCTTTCATGTCCCTGCAAACTTTGGGCTTCCAGGGGCCATTGCAATGGCATCTCTGTTGTCTCCCCACATTTCTATGATTATTTCCCTTGTCGTGTTGGGCAAGTGTGGTTAGGCTGGAACAAGCAACAGACAAGACACTGGTTTAGCTGCAATTTTTAGCACTCCTCTATCAAAGAAGATAGTTATAGAATAGTTTTAGGGAACTGCTCATAAAGGGTTAAGACTATTAGTCCACCAGTCAGTATAGGTTATATTGAGATCTCAAGCTGGAATTTTTCGCAGCAATGCATGGCTGAAACTAGCGGTGAAGTCCAGCCGGATCTACCCAGCTCACACGAACCTGTAGCGCCGGGAGGCTCCACCCACCTGGCGGGACGTCATTACATCCTGTTTTTGATCCTCTCCGCATGTGCAGAACGCTCTGCGCATGTGCAGAAGAGGAGCGCATGCTCACATTCCTGAACCGGTAGCAAAGGTAAGTGCATTTCACCATTGGCTGAAAGTCATCCAATCTTTGAATTAAGATTTGAGCCATTCTGGAAGGCTCTTCTTTATTTGCAGCCTGAAAATCAGAGGTCAACTATGAACCTCAGTTTCGTGTTAAGCAGTGTCTTTGTCAGTTATACAGTTCTGGAGATCAAGGAAAGAAGAATGTCTTATTGCTTGTCTCTGTTATTTTACCAGTTATTTTTGACAGCAAAGCCTTAATCAATGTTCTAGAACCGTGATGGTGAACCTGTGGCATGCTGAGCCATATTAGTGGGCACGCCAGCTCAGCTCTGGGGCGCATGCACGCGCCAGCCAGCTGATTTTCGGGCCTTCTGGGTCCACCAGAAGTAGGGAAACAGACTGTTT
>JANHZT010005680.1:4311-16070 GCA_032468215.1 Stegonotus admiraltiensis | reverse complement strand
GGAGGATTATGTGGTCGTTGCTGCTCTCTGAACTGGTGGTTTTCTTGCAGATGTTTCATGACTCAACTAAGTAATATCCACGCTGCTGAGGATGTCACCTAGTTGGGTAACGAAATGTCTCCAGGAATACAACTCAGCTCAGCGAGCACCAAGGACTCCACAGCGCTGCGGCTCCTCCTCCTCCCCTCCCCTCCCCTCTCCACAAATCCCCCTTCCTCCCAGCACTGATGGGGTTACCTAGTTGGGTCACGTAGAGAGCACCAAGGACCCCACGGAGAAGAAAGCCATCCCCCTCAACTCCTCTCTTCTAATCTGTGGTTACTTATTCTGAGCACCAGACTCAACATAGAGAAGAAAATCCATGCCAGCTCAACTAGAGCTGAATCTTGCCAGGACATCTCGAGAACTGACGGATGAGAAGGACCTCTCCATCTCCCATCAGCCAGGAATCCCTATAAACCCAAAAGGACAGTTACAATGGCTGTCCTAGGATCAGCCGCGAAGCTTGAGAAAAGTTATCGAGTGAAGTTGAAGAAATTACCCAGGCGCCAATACTTGGGATCCAAAGCCAGACTGTTTAGGTTAGGGCTATTAACAGGGGTGTCCAATCATGGCACGTTAAGACCTGTGGACTTCAACTCCCAGAATTCCCCAGCCAGTTATGCTGGCTAGGGAATTCTGGGAGTTGAACTTCACACATTTTGAAGTTGCTAAAGTTGGGCACCCCTGGTCTACAGCAACCCTGAAGAATCAGAGGTGATGCAAAGAGATCACCCTACTAACTTGGGCATGAAGGCCCCGTTGGTCAGAGAAGGCTCATCATCATCCAGACCATCGAAAAGGTGGGATTTGGAGCCGCTTGTCTGCAAAGCTTTGGGGCGCACACGAGTTGCCGGGCGGGGAGTCAGTTTGTAATGCGTCGGGGTAGTCAGTGCCTTTTGGGCCGCTGGGTTGGTTGGCTTCAGCCTCTGCAAAAAAGGAACAAGTGTTACAATGTGGGGATGCCTGAGCAATGGTGGGCTGGCCCTTCTCGAGTTTTAAACAGCTGACTCACTGCTCACTCCCTCAACAAATGAAGCCACTGTTCCATTCAGGTGTTTTATCTGCCTGCCTGCCTAATCATCTATCACCTAACATCTATCGATCCTCTATCAATCGATTTATCTATTGTCAATTATCTATCAATCCTCTATCACCTACCTACTAGCTGTCATCTAGCTAGCTACCTATTATCTACCTACTTACTAATCATCTATCACCTATCTCTCTGTCTGCGTATCATCTGTCTGTCTGTCTGTCTATCATCTATCTACCTCCCTTGGAGTGATGGGCAGTTCAAAAATGTGTGTCAATAAAATGTCAATAAAAGAAATACATTCCTGGTGTTACCTCCAGCCATGTTTGGCTCCCTGCCGTAATGATGACTGGCAAGAAAGGCCTCTGTACCCCCTCCTGCCTCTGTGTGGTGTGTGTTTGTCCGTGCGTGCGTGCGTGCGTGCAGACTATTAACTGCTAGAGCTCCCTCCCCAAAAGTTGTTAGGCGGGGTCACCAGATCCCAGCCCTCCTGGTTCTGCCCCAGCTGCCTTTCCAGAGATAGCACCCCCCTTGCCTCACCTCCTCCTTCTTCTTTGGGTCAGACATGGGGTTTCGGAAGAGAGGCGAGTCCCCGAAGGGTGAGTAGGTCAAGCTGTTGAGGTGCTGCTGCAGAACGGCCTGCTGGGCCGCAGAGACGTTGGGATCTGTCAGAGCTGAGGGGAAAAGGAAGGCAGGGATGAGCCCACAGGCCCACCGGAGGCCGCTCAATGGGATGGGGCAAAGGCGGCCTCCGCTGAGAGCTGCAGAGACTGACAGTGCTGATGGGGCGGGGGGAATAAACAGCTGGCAGCCACTTCCAGGTGTGTCAAGCATGCCAGGAGGTGGTGTGGAGGTTGCCCTACGGGGGCATGAGCAACTTACCCACAGCAGGCTGTGGAGCTCCAAAGCCCAACGTGGCGGTTGATGTGTTAAATCCAGGGGCACCAAAGGCTCCTGTCCCCAGCGTGCCCCCTAGCTTGGGCTGCGTGCTGCCAAAGAGTGAATTCTGCCCTGGATTAAGGGCTGCAGAAGGAGGTGAGGGAAAGAGAAGGGGGGGGGAGAGAGAGAAAAGACTGTGATCAACCAGCAACCACCGAGGCAGTCACACCTTCCTGAAACAGCCCGGAAAGAAACACGGAGGGTCTTAACATGTTCCTGGAAAAATATTTCTATTGGCCAATGATGGCTTGGTCGGACGTCTTTTTAAAAAGAGACTTAATAAAACCTGGCAACCTTCTCTGTGGAGTTGTATCCGTAGTATAACCACTGGTGGTGCAGCGGTTAAAATGCAGCATTGCAGGCTGACTCTGCCCATAATCTAAAGTTCGATCCCGACCAGCTCAAAGTTAACTCAGCCTTCCCTCCTTCCGAGGTTGGTCAAATGAGGACCCAGATTGTTGAGGGCAACATGCAAATAATGCTTCGACATTATAAACCTCCCCGAGAGTGATGTATATAAGTCCAGGTGCTTTTACTACTTTCACTTCACTAGCTGTAGCTGACCATGCAATCAACCCCACAGGAAGACGAAAATTGCTTTTATTCAGATTGGCTCTAATAACACAATCTGGCAAGTCCGATTGTTCTGCTGTTTCTCCTCCTCCTCCTCCTCTCTCAGCAAATTAGGGAGGTGCCCACTGAGGCTGCTTCTGTCACCTGGATCTTCTGGACTTAAAAATGTTCCAACCCCTTTCACCTCCTCAATGGCTTCTCCGTGACCCCATCAAGATCCTTTTTCTGCCCCTCTGGATTCACTGACGGAGCTGGCTGGAAGAGCCAAGGGTGAGGGTGGGCGTGTGTGTGTGTGTGTGTGTGTGTGTGTGTGTGTGTGTAGGGGGCTTTAATAATCCCCACAGATGAATCAATAGACAGCCAGGCTGTCAGCTACTGTGAGTGCTAAGACATACTGACTTTCAAGGAATCCATCACAAGGGATCATAATTGGCTTCAAATCATCTGTTGGTTCTGCTGAAACTGTATTTTGGCCTTATGTAACAGAAGCTGGTTTTTAATCTCTCAGTTTCAGTAAAATGGAACAAAGTAAGAATTGGAACAAGCGCCTGTGGAGATTCTCAGTCATCCAGGCCATGCGTTGTCCCAAACATGCTTTTTCAAGAGGCACCTGGACATTCTACGTTTTAGCTTGAAGAGGTTTCACTTCTCATTCGAGAAGCTTCTTTGGTTTTGACTGAATGGTGAAGGATGGAAAGGTGATATTCCCTGCAGTCATCTGGTTGTCAGCGCTCTCACTGAGAGTCGCTGAGGCCCCTTGGGAGGTTTATCCGTGCCCTCAGGGTCACCTTTTCAGGGTTTCAAAGAGGCCATCTCCATTAAGACTGAACGGCCCTCTCTCACCAGAGGGGGAGGAATACGACACCACCTATCTCCTGTTTACAACATGGTCCTTTCAGCGGTTCCAAGAAGGTTCCACACCCATTTGCACTCTGATTTGGGGGACCCTGGGGGCACAGATAAACCTCCAAGTGGCCTCAATGACCCTGAGAGAGAGTGCTAACGAATGCAAGGAATATAAATCCTTCCATCCCCCACCATTTAATCAGAACTGAAGAACCTTCTTGGACGAGAAGTGAAACGCCTTCAAGGAAAAACAAAGAAAATCCAGTTGCCTCTTGAAGAACCATCTTTGGGACAATTGGGACAAATGTATAGTAATTAGTAGTAATAACAGATGAAAAATCTGACCATGGAGAGAAGGATGGTCTGAGGCTACCGATATTTCAATGACAAATGTGCTTTGCTCAGTGAATCTCTACGACACCCCGATTCCTGGCCGAACTTTCTAGAAGGAATGAAGGTTAAATACCCCAGGCTGGTAGCTCCCCGATCTTACCTGTCCCAAATCCCGCCCCGAGGCCTGGACCCAGAGCCCCGGTTGCAGGCTTGTTTCCAAAGAGGCTGTTTCCTGTGGTGTTTGCATTGAACCCTAGGAGAGAAGGAGGGTTGGTGGCTTTCTCGGAGCTTCCACCAGAACATCTACTGATGTCCTGGGCTGCTTGGGCGGTCGAAAACCAGGCAACCTTTGGCCAAGTCTTCTTCAGAAGACCCAACATGAGGCCACAGGTCTATATCTGGCCCCCAAGGACATGGTTGGCCTCCAGAGCAAGCATGATGAAAGGGAAAACTATTAAATATATGACAAGAAAATTACAGGCAGTCCTTGACTTACAACCACAATTGAGCCCAAAATTTGTTGCAAAGTGAGACAGTTGTTAAGTGAGTTTTGCCCCATTTTACGACTTTTCTTGCCACATTTGTTAAGTGAATCACTGGAGTTGTAAATTCAGAAACACGGATGTTAAGTGGCTTCTCCGTTGACTTTGCTTGTCAGAAGGTTGCAAAAAGGGATCACGTGACCCCGGGACACCGCGACCGTCATAAATGTGAGTCAGTTGCCATGCGCCTGAATTTTGCTTTAACTTCAAACAGTCACTAAAAGAACTGTTGTAAGTTGCATCACCTACATAGGTAGTCCTTGACTTACAATCGGTCACTTGCCAACCATTTAAGGTTACAATGGATCACACACATGCCCAGGCGGCTTATGCCCTGAGTTGTAACAGCCACACCCACCCACCCTGGTCCTATGATCGCATTTGGCAACTGATTCACCTTTATGGCTGTTTGCAGCATCTGGCAGTCACACAACAACCAGGATTTTGAATTTTTCTTCCTGGTTTCTAGTGTTTACTTCCCGCTTCCAGCAAAGCCCATCCTCTGCGAAAACTGGATTTGCTTAATGACTGTGGCATTCACTGAATGACGGCCATAAAAACTGTCATAAAATTGGGCTGCGGCCTCATAATGGCCCCCTTAAGGATTCCAGTGACTTCTGACCATCATTCTGAGTTCAATTATGGTGGTTAGTCTAAGATGACCTGCAGCGTATGATGTTTGTGTCTGTAAATTCAAGAAATAATATCTAAATCCAATCAAATGCAGGTTCTAACCTGCCCTAGCCTTTGCAAGTGCCACCCCTATAGCCCTGGCACAGACAAGATGGCGCAGGGATGGCCTGGCACCCAGCAGGGATCCCCTGGTCCTTGTTTAACCCATTAAAAAGCCCACAAGGGTCCGAGTCCCTTTGTTCTGACCCAGCTCCCCAAACATGACAAACCCTCTGAAGTAAACTCAAAGGTTCCTTTAATTAGGAATGCTGGCAGCCCCGGCAAAAAGTCTCTTTCTCCCTCTCAGCAGGCTAACGAGTCTGTCTGGCAGGGAGATGAAGTTGTCTGCCACATCTATTCATCTCTGCCCCCTGCCTTTTATCCCTAAAGCAAGGGTGGAGCTTCGCTAGCAGTGGTGGCTCTTCCATCCCAAGGACCGGCCCATAGATTTCCACTCCTCTCCTCTCCTCTGCCTTCTGAGCATCCACCCGTCAGGCACCAGACCCAGCTGTTCCTCCTCTTCCTCATCAGCCACCTCCAGACCTCCTGGGGGCTGTTGACTCTCCATCTGAGGGCTGACGGACGGCCCAGGCTCCGCCTCTCTCTCTCTCTCTGCCTGCTCCATTCCCTCTTCCCCCTTGGAGCTCCCAGATTGCCCTGATGCTGACCCTGACTTCCACGCCCCCTCCTCCTCCTCCTCCCGATTCGGCTGCTGGAGGGACCGGGGGCTGACAGGCCACACCACACTTTTTGGATTTTTTGGATTTTTATTTATATGCCGCCCTTCTCCGGAGACTCAGGGTGGCTTACAACGCGTTTTGCTGACTCTCAGGTCCAGTTTCAGGAAACTTAACTCCAGGCATACAAATGAAGAGAGATGCCAAGTGGCGCAACCGCCTGCCCACCCTTCCTACCCTGTTTCCCCCAAAATAAGGCATTATCCCCTGATAATAATAAGCCCAATGGGGCTTTTGAGCGCATGGCAATAAGGCCAAGCGCTTATTTCAGGATTCAAAAAAATATAAGACAGGGTCTGATTTTCGGGGAAATGCAGTAGTGCAGAGCCCTCTGGTACAGGTAGTCCTTGACTTACGACCATAACTGAGCTCAAAATTTGTTGCAAAGTGAGATAGTTATTGAGTTTTGCCCCATTTTACGACTTTTATTGCCATAGTTTTTAAGTTAATCCCTGCAGTTGTTCAGTTAGTTACACAGTTGTTCACAAGTCACAAAAGGGGATCATGTGATCCCAGGATCCTGCAACTTTTCATAAACACAAGCCAGTTGCCAAGCATCCAAATTTTCATCATGTGACCACTGAGGGGCTGTAACAGTCATTAAGTTCATAAGTCACTTATTTCAGTGCCGTTGTAACTTTGATCACTAAACAAACTGTTGCAAGTCGAGGAGCGCCTTGTATATGGAGATATACCTGCCAAAACTCTTAGCCTACGAGCAGTGGGGAGATTAAATAAACTCACCCACCCAGGTTGGGAAAAGAAGATTCCTGATCGGAGCCACGGCCACTATTCTTGATACACAGTCATAAAGGCAAAAATCCTGCCTAAAATTCCAGATCAGATGATCCTTGGTGACCAGGGACTCTTCAGTTCAAGGGTGGGCAACTACGACAACTTTAAGACTTGTGGACTTCAACTCCCAGAATCCTGGAAAGTTGTCATAGTTGCCCATCCCTGCTTCCCTCCAATTCTGCCTCTGGGATCCAGCTGGCGAAACACACAACAGACCAAAACACCTCCAGAGGACACTGTGTTTCGTTGCTTACCGAAAAGTCCAGTTGTTGTCGTCCCGAACGAGGGTGCGCTGGTGGTCGTGGTGCCAAAGCCAGCAGGCTTGTTACTAAAGAGAGACTGAAAACAAAAACAAGACCGTCGTGGAATTTTTACAAATGCAGGCACCCAGAAAGAGCATCTCTTTTTTGCAATTTGTGGACACAACAAGAGATCTGGAAAAAAGGCAAAAAATTGCTCTTTCCTGCAGGACGGCTGCCAGGCCAGATACCGGCTGCCCTTTCCTTCTGCCCAAAAACTCCCTAGAGGAAGGAAGAGTTGAGGTCTAGTTTTGGGCCAGCGTAGTAGGCACAGGTCCCAAGAGAAAGTGCCCTTTGCGCACAGGGAAAGCAACGCAGGGGGATGGGCAGTCTTGTCCTAGCTGGGAATCTAGTCCTCATTTATTTACTGCTGCTTCTTAAAATTCGCAAGGGAATTGCATACAAGGACACCTCCTGCCATTAAAGCTGATGGGAGAGTCTTTGGCTAAGCTGGATCACTTTTACAGGTGACCCTACTAGGAAATAAATATTGCCTGCCCGCAAAACTAAGTTTTTTGCCCGAGAACCGCAGCTTCCAGAAAACTAAAAGATCAATCCACCTACCGAGCCACCAACACCAAACCCGGTGTTGGGCTGCCCAAAGAGTCCGGTTCCTGTTCCAAACGCAGCTGCTGTGTTGGTATTGGCTGCTGTGCCAAAAAGGCTTCCGGTCTGTGTGGCCTGAGCAGCTCCAAACAAGCCCTGGGAAGGACAGGCAACGTTGAGACAGAGATCTTTTGCAAAGGATCCAAGAGCAGGCAAGAGAGACCAGGAAAAACCTCCGCAGGGACCAACTCTGCTGGGGCTTCAGCTGATTCAGCTGAACTGGGCAGAAGCGAAACTCAAGAATTTACGGAATAACAGAGTTGGGAGGGATCTTGGAGGTCTTCTCGTCCAACTCCCTGCTTAAGCAGGAGACTTTTTACCATTTCAGACAAATGAAATAGGCTCAGGGTTGAATTTTGGGGGTCCTCCTTGGTGCTCTCTGAGCTTGGTGGTTTTCTTGCAGACGTTTCAGGACCCAACTAGGGAACATCATCAGTGCTAGGAGGATGGGGCATTGTGGAGACAAAAGGGCGACTGTGGGGTGCAATGTTGAGTTTGAAGTTTTCTTGAAGACATTTTATAACCCAGCTAGGGAACATCATTAATACTGATGAAGTTCCCTAGCTGGGTCATGAAACGTCTGCAAGAAAACTACCAAGCTCAGAGAGCACCCCCAAAATTCAACCCTGAGCTACAAATATTCTTGTCTATTGGTCCCTGTGAGCTATCCCGTGACTGACGGCAAACGTGAAGGTCTGAACTACTCTTCAAGAGTTCAGTAAAAGATGTGACAGCCAGGAGTGTCCCAGAAAGACGTGCCTGAAGCGAGAAGTCATCATACCACACTTAAGAGCTTTCCAGAACATGACCCTCCTCCTTACCATCGTGTTTGTGTTGGGCTGTCCAAGGGTGCTGGTGTTGGTGAACGAGAATCCCGTGTTCTGGGCGGTGGTGGGCTGACCAAAAGGTTTATTGAAGATGCTGGGCGTCGGCTGAGTCGAACCAAAGAGACTTCCGGTTCCTGTACCAAAACCGGTGGTACCTGAAACACAGAGACGACGTCTCTTACTTTTTACAATCCTCTCCTGGAACCAAGCTTTGAGTTCGAAGCAGTGATAGACGGATACACTTCACGTAGGGATTTCCTAACTTTGCACTTTAAGACGGGTGGACCACCCATCAGACCAAAGACCCTGGCCACAGCACTAAAGTCGATAGTGTTTTTTTAAGCAGCTTGGCCACAGCAAGACCAGCCCATGGATACTTACTGGTTCCAAACGCCGTCTTATTTGCCCCGTACGAAAACCCTGTGTTGGTGGTGGAGGAGCCGAAGAGCCCTGTGGCTGTGCTGGATGTAGCGGTTGATGATCCAAACAAGCCTGGCGTGGCTCCAGCTCCCACTGGGTTGGTGGGGCCTTTCCTGTTGGCCTGGTAGTCTTCCAAACGGAGCTCCTGAAGGAGAAACATTGAATGAGCACAGAGAGGGTCGTCTTCCCCAGGCTCGGACTTTCCAAAAGTAGGAGAAGCAGCCTTTGAATGCGGGGGTGGGGGGTGTTCTGGAGAGGAGGAGGGGACGCTGCTCTCAAAGGGAAGGGCTCCCAACCCCACGTGGCTGTTCCGACACTCAGCGAGGTGCAGCTAAGCTAGAACGGAACGGAAGCGTTGTGTGAATCCCTCCAACTGCACTTTATTCAGCATACCAGAGTTGGAAGGGACCTTGGAGGTCTTCTAGTCCAACCCCCTGCTTGAGCAAGAGACCCTATAACATTTCAGACAAACGGCTGCCGAATTTCTTCTTGAAAACCTCCAGTGATGGAGCACCCAGAAACTATAAAGCAGAAGTGTCAATCTGGCAGCCTGCAGGCTGGATGCGTCATGCGCAGGCCACGCCCACCCCAGCTCCACAGAGAGGAGGAAAGTCACGCAACGTCATGTGATGGCAACGTGACACCGCAAGTTTGACACCCGTGCTCTAAAGGCAAGCCATTCCCCTGGTTAACTGTTCTCGCTGTCAGGAAATTCTTCCTTGTTTCTAGGTTCGGCCTCCCAGAATTCCCCAGATTTAAGATGGGTGGATCATAGAATCATAGGGCTGGAGGCCTTCAATCCAACCCTCTGCTCAGGCAGGACACCCTGTACCATTCCAGACAAGTGGCTGCCCAGTCTCTTCTGGAAAACCTCCAGCGATGGAGCTCCCAGAACCTCTGCAGGCAAGTCATTCCACTGACTAATTGTTCTCACTGTCAGGAATTTCCTCCTGAGTTCTAGGCTGCTTCTCTCCTTCATTTAGCTTCCATCCGTTGCTACTCGTCCTGCCTTCTGGTGCTTTGGAGAAGAGGCTGAGCCCTCCCCCCTCCTCTTCCCTGTGACCACCCGAGGCCTCCACCCACACTGACCTCGAGTGATTTGCTTTCATACTCCTTCATAGCAGTGATGCACTGATGCTTGGTGCTGATGTTGGTGCTGACGCCAGACTTGACCATGGTGTCTGTACCGGTTGGTGCCTGGAAGAGAAACGACGAAGGCACTCACCGAAAATGCAAGTCCCGGAAGGAGCCACGTACTGGTGGTGCCTTGTGGGCTTCCAAGGGCTGAAGGCTCTTGATCCGAGACCCAGGAAATCCTGCTAGGGTACCAGTCAGCCTGCACGCCTAGGTTGCCTTTCTGAGGGTCACTGAATTTGCCCTCTGGACGCCCCTTGCCTGGCTCTGCAGGGTAGGTCCACCCTCTCCTTGCTATGCTCTGCTCCGAGTTCTGCTTTTCCTACCTGGAAGGCAGCCTTCATGGTTCTGGCTCTGTCTGCTGCTGCCCTTTCAGATGGAATGTGAGCAGGAAAGCTCCACCTCCCCCCTCTGCAGAGGCCCAAGACCCCCCGTTTAGCCGATCTCGCCATCTTCTACTTCATCAACTGCTACAGAACCCTCAAGAATGGCGATTCCATCCACCCCTTAAAGGGGCCCCTGCCCTACCTAAAGCAACGCTGATGAAGCGCCACCCCCCCCTTCCTCTTTCTCACCAGAGGCCAAGGCAGAATGGGGTGTGTGTGTGTGTGCACTGGACTCAGGGCAATAGGCACTGGCCGGCAGCAGCTTTCCAAGGTCCTATTCAGAGAACTGCCTCTCATCCTGCCTTGGTTTGAGGTTTGATGTGAGAGTTTCTATACTTTGTCATAGTGCCATTCCTCAAGAGATGAGCAGCATCAGTTGAAGAGAATATCTGTAGCTCAGGGTTGAACTGTGGGGTCCTTGGTGCTCCCTGAGTTTGGTGGCTTTCTTGCAGACGTTTCATGACCCAACTAGGTAACATCATCAGTTCTAGAAAGGAGTGGGGTTTGTTTGTATACAGTGGCTTGCCTCCTCGCCAGCAATCAACACGCAGCTAAGCAGAAATCTACATTAATACTAGACCAACAATCAAGCAGCAAACAACACCCCAATTAAGGAACCACTGAAAAACTCCCAACACTAATAGGACAAGCCACTAGTATATAAACAGACATCAAACCCCACACTTCCTCCATTGATGTTACCTAGCTGGGTCATGAAACGCCTGGAAGAAAACCACCAAGCTCAGAGAGCACCAAGGACCCCAAAGTCTTTCTCCTCCACTCCACCAAACCCACCCGCTTCCGCTACTGATGAGGTTCCCTAATAGGGTCATGAAATGCCTGGAAGAAAACCACCAAGCTCAGAGATCACCAAGGATCCCACAATGAGAAGCACAGCTGTTATTCTCAGTCTCCCTTCTTCAAATAATTTACATACAAATAGAACCACTGACAACATTCAGCATCGGGTTTTCCAGAGCAGCAAAATTAATCCAGATTCCCCAGCATACTTCCTGAAAGACATCTTGACAAGAACTTTCTAACCATAAATTAAATATTGTTATGCTGCCCCATACGGGAGGACAGATGCCTGAGAGGGGATCGTGATAAATATGAAGTCTTCTTCTTCTCTTATCGATGGCAGTGAATGGCATCTGGTAGGAAAGGGAGTCTGGTAGGAAAGCTGAAATTCATTAAAAGTGCACGGGAACAGGACTTACATTGAATTTAATTGTGGTGCCAGTAGGGACGGCGGAAAAGCTTGTAGCTCCAAAAAGGGAGCCAGATGTGCCCCCAAATGGGTTGGAGGCTGTGTTAGTGGTGCCAAACAATCCTCCACTGCTGGTGCTTGTCCCAAAATCTGTAAAAAAAAAATTAAAATAAATAAAAGCCCTGTCCAAATGTCTCACAGATAAAACTAAACCTTTTTTAAAAAAAATACACAATGAATACCTGATAGAAAGCAGAGAGAACTTACACATTTCAAATCAAGGAGAACTGAGCCCTGGTAGTACAGTGGACTAAAACACTGTTATTAACATCTGCTGCTTGCAATTACTGCAAGTTCAAATCTCA
>JANHZT010005679.1:32240-43446 GCA_032468215.1 Stegonotus admiraltiensis | reverse complement strand
GGCTATTGCTTAACGCATTGTAAGCCACCCTGAGTCTCCAGAGAAGGGCGGCATATAAATCAAAGCAAAAAAAAAATGCAGGGATAAGACCTTGATGTCTTTTTCTCTGAACATATTTTACATGACAAAAATAGCCAGGTTTAAATAAAGTAGAGCATTTTGCAAAGCTCCCTCTGCCCGCCCCATCTCCCCCATGGTGCTACCAGAAATCTAGCTTGGAGCAGATTTTAAGAAAAGCTGTCTGCCTTGCTCTCTAATTGCTTGTTTCATCAAATGTAGAGTTTGGTATGAGTTCCTATTCTAGTAAGATACCTGCAGTTTTTGTATAGCTGTGGGCTGAAGTCCATCTGCCTTAAACTGCTATCCTATCAGTGCCAATTGAGGCACCTGTAGTGTATGTCTGACAGGTACTATGTCCAGTAAAGACATCTGGACAGGGTAGAGCTATAATTACATGTAATTAAACATCTGTCCAGGTGAAAAGGTAATTTTACTTTCCCCCCTCTCACTTTATATCTGCAGAAACATTACCTTGTACAAATCAGGGGAGCCCAGATAGATGCCTCTTTGAATAATTCAGGTATGTGTCAACAAGAGGGAGATTCTTCTTGGTTGCATTACTTTGATTTTTCAGCTACTTCCTTCCTTTTTTCTCTCTCTTACGATTGGACAGTGTTTTAGATTCAGTTTCCAAAAGGTGATTTGGAGTTCATGGGAATGTAAAGGTGGTCTCATGTCTTCAAGACTTTGAAGTGCAGCATCTTTTCTTAGGACTACATAGGATGTTGCCAAGAAAAAGTGTGGTTGCCTTAAAGGAGTGTGACATTCACGCTTCTGTATGTTCCAAAACCCTTTTTAGGGGCAGAAGAAGAGCCCACAGCTATATTCTTCAACTGTTCATTTTAAATAGTCTGTGTCAGCTTTGGAAGCCATATTAGGCCGGAAGCTTCCATGCTGCCACCTTCTCATGTGTGGGAACGTAGGAGGGGGAATTTAGTAGAGGGGTTGTCTGTAGACATAATAGCATTCTTCCTGTCAGTCAGGTCAGGGCGATCCTGCATCTGGAGAAGGAGTGGTGGGAGTGACGTCTCGAGATGGGACAGCGGTTGATTGGAGCCTGTGATCGATTGAGGATTGAGGGGATGGTTTTGGGGGTTTTGATTTACTGAGGGAAAACCTGGACATCTCAGATTCAAGTTTTCCCAGATGTGCCAGTTTACCTATTCTAGTAAATAGAACTTTGAAAAATGCTTGCTTCAGAGTCTTTACTTGGAGTTGGGTTTTTTTTCTGGAACGCTGACATTAACCCAAATCTCCGTTAAAGCATAACAGCACCCCGAAAGGGGGCTGTCAGGGGTGCTGAGCCCCAGCATCTACCTAAACCTCGGGTGGTGCGAAGACTCAGTGAAAATGGAGGAGAAAGGCGAAATCACAGAGGGGGCCGTGGGGACAGATACTCAAGGATTTACGACACCCTGCTTTCTCCTTCTAAAGAAATGGTTACACACACCCCTCCCAACCTCCTCAAGTGAGATGGAGCGTAACTCAACCTACCGTCTGTCTATTGAATCTTCTACCTTTACAATCTGTATTGTTGCTGTTTTCATTACAGAGGCCATAACTTCAATTATATTTGTAAAACAAGCTTTATTATTCATTGTCTAAAGATTGTTTTAATGTCCAAAATAAACTTTTTTTCCCCTCAAGTGATGCTCATAATGGAGACAAATGAACGTCCCGCAACACAGGACATTTCCCATGTCGGAAAAATGTTCAGGCATCTTTGGCTGGAATCCATTATTTCATTCCTTGTGGTCTGTATACATGAGTTCAGTAGAACCAAGCCAATTAGGCATATCTAGAGATGGTGCTTAAAATCCAAAAGGATACACACTGTGATAGAAAATGCATTCCCAAATTTTCAGTCTACAGGGAGGGAGGGAGGACCACTTTTCTTCCAGGGAAATAGGCAAATGAGATACAAACGAAAATATCAATCTTTCATTTAGAAAAAGCAAAGTAGAAACTTGCCTGCTTTGGTAGTTGTAACGACCATGTTGGTCAACGAAATAAAAGATACAAAATGCCAATCCTTCTGAAGCTTCAATTTCAATAATCTCTTGGCAGAAAATTAAACTATTCCTTGTCCAAGGTGCATTTATTTTCACTTATTGGGTGTTGTCCATAATTATCATGCAGTAGTGATCACTTGACTGAGTTTATAAAAAACTTCAGAAGCAAAAGGCAAATCAAGAATGATGAAAGCAAGCTAGTCTCCTCAGGTAGTTGGAAGCTTTATGTTTTGGATGATTGGAGATGATTCTCTAAAATGTAGATATGTCCCCAGTGTAATAGTAAAGTATAAATAGAGAGAAATGATAGCTGATGTGTCAATCGTATATTGAACATGGACAAAGAATACCATGGTAGAAATTTATCATTAGTCTTAGCTAAAGGTCACCAATGTTTAGCAATGGGAAAAGGGATAGCTGCTTAGTCTTGTAACAATCATTGGCAACCTGAGCAACATAGTATAAACATATCTCCCAGATGCCCATTAACTCTTTCAGGTAGTCCAGACAATAAGCACAAACTATGAGTACTAATGCTGCCTTTATCATAAGGTTGCAGTAACCAACTTTTGCCAATTCAAAAATTCCTCTTCCCTCCTTTTCTTTCCTTTTACTTTCCAGAAAACTGAACAGCATCCTTACTGAGATGCTTGCACGATCCTTTTCCAACTGTAGGCTGAGATTCCTTTTACATGATGGTTGTCTAGGCTGCATCTCTTCCTCCTGTTTCCCAACATTGTTCCCACATACCACTACATTACCTGCAAGATCAGTTCTCTGGGGAAAAAAGTATAGCAGCAGGAACATTAATGACAGTGATCATTGTTATAATTTCATTTCTAAAAAACTATACCTACAG
This sequence comes from Stegonotus admiraltiensis, assembly GCA_032468215.1. Taxonomy (NCBI): domain Eukaryota; kingdom Metazoa; phylum Chordata; class Lepidosauria; order Squamata; family Colubridae; genus Stegonotus; species Stegonotus admiraltiensis. Next base: position 40,515 of record JANHZT010005679.1, on the reverse strand, counting down.
TTTCCCTTGGTGGTTCTAGTTAACTATCAACGGGAAGGATTATTCAATTATTCAATTCATGTTAGTAGAAACCATACTTATCATTAAGCTACAATGATCCATTAAACGTGCTTTTTTAAGGTTTGCAAGCTAAGAGTTTCATTAAAAAATTAGGCTGCCTAGTAAAATTATGCTTCAAGGACTCCCTAAGTAAATAGAATAGAACCTGATAACAGCCTTCACGTGGTACAAAGTTAAACACACATTTCTACAAACTTGACTGCATATTTACTATTTATATATAACAGTTTATCAATTCAAAATAAGAAAGCAATGCATATGAGCAATGCAGAAGATTATATACTCTGAAGAAGGAGAAGAAGGTATTTGCTGTGCCAGTTCTCTCAGGACCAGAAAGACTGATTTTGCTCCAAAAATAGCTGAATAATGGTCTCTTTCTCTGTTCTTCTTACCACAAGCTAAAGAAAGTAGAGATTAAGCAGCCACTGTTCCCAGGGTAATGCTTCAGCAGATAACCTACTGTGGAAAAGCCTTGTGGTAAACCAACCCCTCACAGTTTAGGCCAGGAATGTCCAATCTTGGCAAATTTAAGACTTGTGGACTTCAAATCCCAGAATTCTTCAGCCAGCCATGGAGTTAAAGACCATAAATCTTAGAATTGCCAAGATTGGGCACCCTTGGTTTAGGCATGGCAACACTCAAGCCACATTCCAGACATGGCAAAATATTTTTTTTATTTATTTTTTAGATTTTCTGAAAATTCAAGGAAATGCAAGTTGACAAGTTTCACCATGGCAAATGTTAGCAGAAACACCACAGCTTTAAAACACCTCCCCAGTTCTTTAATCCTATAGTGGGAAAACCAGCGGGGCGAGCAGCTGTCCTGTAGGAAAAGTGCCACCCCGCAAGAAGTGCCATCCCACAATAAGTTTCCCCTACAGTTTTGACACAGCAACACCAGAGTCATGAGTGGTGGTAATGATCTTCCTAGATATGTGTCCAATTACGGGATCGCCTTCTGCCACCGATAGCCTCCCACCGACCAATACGGTCCCATAGAGAGGGCCTCTTCAGGGTGCAGTCGGCCAGATAATGTCGGCTGGTGACCCCCAGGGGGAGAGCCTTCTCTGTGGCAGCACCCGCCCTTTGGAATGACTTGCCCCCGGAGATTCGTTGTATCCCAGACCTCCACACTTTTCACCGGGCCCTCAAAACATTTTTTATTCCATCAGTCTGGGTTGGCCTAACCCTTTTCTGTGGATTTTAATTGGGAATTGATTTTACCTGGGGTGTTTTAATTATGTGGCCAAAATTGTTTAATATTTTTAAATTATTTTTTAATTTTTGAATGCTATGTTTTTATTGTGGCTGTTCACCGTCCTGAGTCCTGCAGGAGAAGGGTGGTATAAAAGTTCGATAAATAAATAAAAATAAAAAATTATAAGACCTCTAGCCAGCAAAAGGTCCACTTCCCACCTATTCCACTTATCACAAGAAAGCTTAGAGAGAAAGAAAGGAAAATGGGTGTCTTTTATTCATCTTCTCCTTTGACTCTTGCCAGGAAATGTTAAGGCAGGGAAGTTGTAGAAAATGGTTTCTTCAAACTGTGAGACTGACAAATAAAATGGACAGAAGAAAATTTTGGACAACGGGCTCCTATTTTACTTTGTAGCTGAGGCAGAAGGTTGTATGCAGAGTGTCATAGTTTATGCTGGTTCCCACACTAGACAGTTAGTATTGTGATGAAGAGCCCTGAAACTTGGGAGATCTAGTTTCAAATCCCTTCAGCCATGGAAACATTTGGTTGGCTTTGAGTCAGCAACATTCTCCTAATACAACCTACCCACCGCTTTATTGTTCTAACAAAAAAACCGAAGGACAGACTGTTACACACATTGTCTTCTTTTCGTGAAGAAAATCTAATGTACAAATAAATATAAACTAAAAACACCTTCATTTCACATTGATCAAAGCTAAAAGAATTATTAATAGGTCTGAATGTCATTCAGAAGGACACTCATTTCCACTTTCATTACATTTGTAAAACACACTTTGGCTTAAGGCAGGAGTACCAAACTCAATTTCATTGAGGGCTGAATCAGGGTTGTGTTTCACCTTGGGGGGCCGAGGTGAGTATGGCCAGGGTGAACATAGGCAGTTCAATATCACTTGTGTCAGGAGGGCCTATGGTGGTCCGAGCACTCTGTCAGAGAAAATGGGCTCCCGAGTTCCGTTTTCAGCTGCGATAGCCTCCTGCAACCCTCGTTTTTGCTGGCAGAGGCACCATGGGCCAGTCCTTCATGTTTTCAAAGCAGCCCTGCAGGCCAGTTCTAAGCAACCTATGGGCCATATCTGACCCCCAGGCCTTGTGTTTGACACCCCTGGCTTAAAGTAAAACTAATTCGTTAAGCAATGCAGGTTCATTTTTTGCCCTTGCAAATGCCTCAAGAATGTTTTTGTAATGGTGTACAACATATCCAAGGGTGGGTTCTACTTACTTTTACTACTGGTTTGCAACAGGGCCGCATGCACAGAAGCATTCTGATGACGTCGGGGTCGGTGGGCAGAGCCTCCTGCTTTTTACTACCGGTTCTATAGAACCAGTGTGAACTGGGGACAACCCACCACTGAACATATCCAATGGTAAAATTAGCCTTCAGTTCAACATCTATAATGCCAATTATCAGCTACCAAAACTGCGGGGGGTACATTGTTCATGTATATAATTCTGCAATTTTATTTCTGTTAGATGGATTTATGTCTCTATGAATATTCATTAGAAAACTGAAGACTTATATTTGTTACAATATGTGAGCTTTTTTTCCTACTCCGGTTGATAGCAAGTGTCTTTAAGTTACAGTAAATAATGACAAAAGTTAAAACCCAAAACTCAGGGGCTGTCAGAGAAGTAGAATTCCTGATGGTGACTTGCAACTATCCCAGATGTATTTTTTGAACAGATTTACAGCTATTATAGAGAAGTATGAGAAATAAAAAGCATCCAGATAGAAATTAAAAATACTTTTGTGAGCAATTTAGCAGTAGGATGCTGCCACTTGCTAGAGTTTTCTTTCAGATTATTTTTTTCCATCGGTGACACTGAAGTCTGATGATTTATTACTCTGTCCAAAGACAGCTACAGAAGCAATATTGAAATGTAATTACAAAAGTTCGTGGGAAATGGCATTATTTTTTTCCCTCTAGAATGCATTCCCCCACTCACAAAATAAGACATTCTTTTTATTTAAAGCTAAAGGCAAATTCTGACAAGAATCAGAATATAAATCATTGCTTGAGATTCCAAATTCTTGAGAGCCTTTGTTGTTTCCCTACATTGCCTGCATTGGGATGTAACGCTAAATTAGAGATTACAAAACATAGATGAGCCTCAGGTTACACCATTTCCTCCTCTAGAGTGAATGCAAAGACAAGAAAAAGCTTTTGCTTCTGTTAACTTCTACCAGTTAACAGCAGTTAGTTCCTGAACTCTAAATTCTTCTTAATCTAAACAGTATTTAATCGAAATAAGCCTGTTTCCCCTGACTTGTTTCAGTAATTCATATTTAAGTCAAATCAATGTATCCCACACTCCCCAGTGGGAGCTAACAGTAAAGTTGAGTTAGTTTGAGAGAGTGAGGCATCTTGCATCTTTCAGATATTTTGATATCTTGGTACTGGAAAGATATTAGAATTGTCTGAAATTCACATACAGAATATTTTTGGTCACCCATACATTCTTATAATTTATTTTTTGATGCCCTTAAAGAGATTCCCCTGATCCTTCATGCCAAAAAACACAGCTGCTTTTCTCCCAAAGTTTTTTATTTTAACAGAATATTTTAGAGACTGGGATTTTTTTTAAGGCTACTGTTTATTTAAGCACTGTAGTGCAATCTCTTCCTCAGGCAGGAATTCAAATTTAATACCTCTATAAACAAAGGATTGTCCTGCCTTCCTAAGGGAGGATCAAAATAGAGGCTGGACATCAACAGAAGGAATCCTCACTGCCACTTTTGTAACTGATTCTACTGCTGAATTACTCTTGAGCCTACAGTTGTCTTATGCAGCATTCAATCAGGATCTGCCTCCTTGTAATTGGGAGCCAGAGATCCATTACAAATTACAGAGATCTACCAATGAATTCTCTCTATTTATGCCCTAATTAGAAGAGAAGAGAAGGGAAGGGAAGGGAAGGGAAGGGAAGGGAAGGGAATAGGAATAGGAATAGGAATAGGAATAGGAATAGGAATAGGAATAGGAATAGGAATAGGAATAGGAATAGGAATAGGGCAGGTCCTTGGAGATCTTCTAGTCGAGTCCCCTGCTCAGGCAGGACACCCTATGCCCGTGATGGTGAACCTATGGCACATGTGCCGGAAGTGGCATGCAGAGCCATTTTTCCAGGCATGCAAGCTGTCGGCCAACTCACCTGCAGCTGGTCTTCGGGCCTCTGGTGTGCATGCACACAATTCAGGGGAACCAGCTAGTCTTCAGAGCTCTCCTGTGCATGCATGCATGTTTGCGCATGCATGTGAGAGTACTGGTCTCCAGCACGCACAGATGGCATTTGTGTGTGTGCATTACGCATGAAAACCATGCACATGCACAGAGTGTGCGATTGTGCACACAGCGCATGGTGGGGGCATGCCCAAAAGCTGTGTGTATGCGCAGGTGGTGTGGTTGCATGTGCAGCGCATGGGGAGGAGCTGCACATTAGTGAGGGTGGCACATGCATGTGCAAAGCATGTACCTGTTCGGCACTCAATGGGTAAAAGGTTTGCCACCACTGCCCTATACCATTTCAGACAAGTCCTGTCCAGTCTCTTCTTATAAAACCTCCAATGATGAATCACCCACAACTTCTGAAGGCAAGTTGTTCCACTGGCTAATTGTTCTCACTGTTAGGAAGTTTCTCCTTAATTCAGGGTTGCTTCTCTCCTTGATTAGATTCCAACCATTGTTTCTTGTCTTGCCTTCTGGTGCTTTGGAAAATAAGATGATCGCCTCCTCTTCGTATGGCAGCCCCTCAGATACTGGAATACTGCTATAAGTATTTGCCTGAACACAGTCTATTCTCTCCATTTCAAACAGGATCTTCTTTTCTCGTCCAGTTTATCACAGCTACAAACACTTTTGCTCTTAAAAAAATCTATTTGTTTCTTCAGATCTATAGCTGGCCACTGCCCACCCTTCAAGAAGGAATTTCACTTGCCAAGTTTTGCCCCCAAATGTTGAATCATTCAACAGTCCTCAATAATTTCTATATTCAAAGGTTCTTTTGTTTTGTTTTTTGTAGAAGTATGAATAAAAGAATTCAACAATTACATTTCAAACATCTATAATTGGTATTAAAGATGCAAAAGAATTTCAAAAATAGAGCCAAAGTGCATAATATCTGTCAACATCCAGATTTGTGTAATCTGAAATATTTAATAGGCAATATTAATATGCAATACCAACACAAAGTTTTCAATGCTTTAACCTGAAAAACAAAACTTCAAAAAGCAACTGATTTGCCTTAAGCATAATGATTTTTTCAACCTGTCACTCTTTTAGCTAGTTATTGTGAACTGTGAGTATGCTTGGTGGTAATTAGGCAAATGCATAGGAATGGGCTTAATTTTCTAAATTTTCTACACTGAAGGTGCTTTCCATCTTGCTTTGCATCAGAAACCCTCAGGTTAATCTAGCCATCACACTTTCTTTAGGTTATAGTGGGGTGAAGTAAAAAAATGAGAAGGAAACAAATTGAAGCCTCTGAATGGTGACAGTATTTTGACAGTATGTTTGATGTAGGTGTTTTCTGACAATAAGATTAAGCTGTATAATCTTATGATTTGTAACTTTCATACAATACTTTTCTTTAAAATATTTTCAAAAGCAAACAAAACCGGTCTGTAATTCCATGTATAATTCTTTAGAGGTGATTTTACTGTGTTCATTCAAATTTACTCCCAAATAAAATACGAATCTAGAATTCACCCATTTTCATACTTTCCTTTCTGAATTATTATTTCAAGAAAATAGGAAGGTTCCTAATATTTTATTATAGTGTGTGCTTCTTCTTCAAATAGCATATCAGCTGAAATCAAACACAACATATTCCTGATGCACAAATGGTGTCTTCTCGCAGTCCTCAAATTTGTGGAAAATAATTGGAGGAGGAAATAGAGTGCATACTTCTTTGAGTTCCTAGGATATGTTGTGACCTAGGCTTCCTGAATCATTAAAACACACAAGTAGTCCCAAAAACCTCTTTTATTGCAACAGCTGTGAATTACGTTCATTCACAGCTGAGTCCCAATTAGTTGCAAAAAGTCCTTTGGGAGAAGTCCTTCAGGATAACCACCAACCTTTATCTCCCTTCACACTCTGCTAAAGACCTACTTGGCAAAGCCACACGGAGTCCAGAATCAAACAGAGATGCCTACTGGGAACAGAATTAACAACTTTGCTTTCCTGCAAAGGGCCCGCATGCCTTTGCTCCTCTTTTAAGCCTTATGGGAGGGGCCAATCATCTTCAGGCCTTACTCCTGAGTTGTCCCTTTTGTTTTAACTGTTCTTGCCTTCTGGCAGGTCTGCGCATGCACGCACTAGGAACAGGCTCCTCCTGTTCCTCTGCCTCTCTGATGTCCGAGTCTGGAGGCTCCAGTGTCCACAACATAATTCCCGGATGGCCCTGGCCCCATCTCTGCCTCTGATGCAGAGCCCTCATCTGAGCCTTCCCCAGATTTCAGGCTGGCCCATGGTCCTCCCCAGCCTCCTCACTGTCCGACTCCACTGCCAGCTTTGCTGGCTGCTGGCAGACCACAACAGTATAGGAAGGATATAAATCTAAGAAATAAATAAGAATATAACATTATTTTGTGAGTTGCTTTCTTCTGACTTGGTATGTTTTGTAAACTATAATGTATAGATTCAATGTCAACCAGGTTACTATGGCTTGTTGGTAAACTACAGTAAAAAAATCAACACACATACAATATGTGAATCCAGAAGAGAAATGGATATGGCCTTCCTGATATCTATTATGGTCTTCAGTGCCATTGTCAATAAATAATGTTGTACACAGTGATTTCTGCAACCACCATTGAAATATATTTCTAGAGAAGCCTAAGCAACTTGATATCTTCTGGGTCTGGAGCATAACTCACAATACTTTTAGCTGGTTGTTTTGCCTCATGTATGGTGTTATCAGTGGTGTGTTTGCCCCCAGTTCAGACTGGTTCACAAGAACCGGTAGTAAAACCGGTAGGAGGCTCTGCCCCCCGACCCGGACATCATCAGGAAGCTTCTGTGCATGTGCACAGAATGTCGTCAGGAAGCTTCGGTGCATGTGCACACATGTGCACGTGGCCCTGTTGCATACCAGTAGTAAAGGTAAGTAGAACCCACCCCTGGGTGTAATGTGTGGTATTGAGCTAGAACTGACCTGACTTTAGATCTCCGTTTTTACCATGAGATGTACCAGTTGATCTCAGCTGATTCAAAATGAAAGAGAGTTATGCTTTGAGGTGAAGATAGAAGAAACTAAGTACAATGCCTTGAGCTCCTCCTGAAAAGTCAAGATATAAATGTAATCAGAGAATATCAGAAAATAGCAGCAGCATAAAGGACAGGTGGGTAATTTATTTGAATAAACAAATATTGAAGAAATCTATTTCTGTAATTGAATGTGGAGAAGAAAGAAACAGAATTTTAGAAATCTTAGCTCTTGAACCCATTGATGGTCTGAATATGCCACACTTTGGGATAGTGTACTCACTCAATCATGCACAATCATCTTTAAAGACTTTTTGTATGCTTCAAAGAAGACTGGGAGGACTTGAGCTCCTGGATACTTTTATTTCTAGTAGACAAAGTAAGCAAAATCTATGGTGGCTTAATTAGGATAGACCCAACCACTGACAGAATTGGCATCACTAATACCAACCCTTCTGATCTCTGCCTTCTCCCTGTCATGGAAAGATAATGAAAAACAAAAAGGGGAAGGATACAGAGGAGAACAATCACATTTGTACCTGGCTTCCTTGGGATACCTCAGAACCAAAAAAGAGGATGAATATTCTATTAGCACTTTTAATCCTGTTTCCATGTCACAGTTGACTACATGTTCATCCCAAACAGCACATGGTCCGGTTTAGGTGGTTATGTTTTTTCCGCAAATTACAGCAATTTGTTCAGTGACTGGTGTTGAATGAAGGAGCTCTGGTGGCTCAACAGACTGGAAGTCTGTTATTAACATCTGCTGCTTGCAATTACTGCAAGTTCGAGT
>JANHZT010005679.1:10819-21532 GCA_032468215.1 Stegonotus admiraltiensis | reverse complement strand
TCAACCTTGAGCCTGGTGAGATTTGAACTTGCAGTAATTGCAGGCAGCTGGTGCTACTTTAACAGCACTTAGTCAACGGCGCCACCAAGGCTCTTACCGTTCCTTGTCATGACCCTTTCTAAGCCAGTCAACCAAACACAACAGTCACAAACACACAGAAATCCACTTGCCAAGCTTTGAATAGTCTACTGGAGCAATATAACTCTCATTATATTATCTGATTTGTTTATTACCGGTGAAATTTCCACTAACATCACATGTATTCACCCAATGCTCAGCAGATAAAATGATACAAATGCATAAAAAAACCAGATAAGACAAGTTACCACTTTGCCATAGACGCAACGTTTGATTTTGATGTAAAGCATACATCTACATTCTTTCGTACAGTACATCGAAATATCCATTATAGCGGGAAAGAAAATACGGCTTAATTTTCCTTATTCATGCTGCTACGAAATGACATAATTTAATTCTATGCCTAAACAACAGATAGGCTTCTCCAGTTTTACTAGGGAAGAGAAAATATCAGCAAGTCTAGGAATAATGAAAAGAGTTGCTTTTGACCTTCAATTGCCCACAAAGCTCACTAGGTGATTTTGGATCAATCAAAATCTTTTCACAACCTAAGCAAGGTGTTTCTCAACCTAAGCAACTTTAAAATGTGTGGATTTCAACTCCCAGAATTCCCCAACCCTAAGCTTAACCTATCATGTATCGTGTTATTGTACAAATAAAATCAACATTCTGTCTTTTGCAACTCATCACTTGGAGAACAGTAATTTGGGCAGCTCCTGAAACAAAATGGAAAGAGGAAGAACAGCATAGCTGACATTTTCTAGCTGCAGCCCATCTTTGCATTTCTATTTAATGTCTGCAAAAGTATACAATTGTATCATCTACCTAGATGAACATCTTGCTTTTTGTATAGTTTCTATGAAAGCTTTTTTCATAGCTTCTTTTCTCTTATCATTCTCTCTTCTATATGAATCAACACAAACTCTTGTCTGTAGAAGTATCTTTATTTAATCTTAGCTATTAATTAATTAATTAATTTAATTAATTAATTAATTTAGTGCTAAAGGTCACACTGAAACATTCATTCTTATATTAAAAAAACTAATCACTTTTAAAATGGCTCATTAACAAAGCATCCCTTCAAAATATAAATTCGGTGAAGATAGTAATTCTAAAGAGATTTTTCCTACCTGGCTGATTCCATGTGTGTTGACGAGCTTGAGAATTCTCTGCCAATGTACCAGCAGAGTGGAGTGCTCCCATTCAAGAGATCTTCTAAAAGAAGGTACCATTCTAGGTATTTATTAGAAATCAGCTTCATATTGTTCATTTGATGTTTCAAGAATTATTATTTTTTTCCATTGTGCACATTTTATCTACCTTTGTGACTATGGTAGGGCATTGTGTCTGCAAACAGGGGAATACCATTTTAAGGCAATAAATACCATTTCAGAAATCTCTACCTTGTGCTTCGAAGAGCAATTGTTGTACTCGCTGAACAATATTCTCCGTTTGTCTTGCCTCCCATCTTGTAGAATTCCATTGTGATAGCTGGCATGATTGAGAAAAGGAATCCAAAGGCAGAACTGTTAACAGGCGGTGTTTTGAAGGGAATGCAGATTTATCATCATACTAAAACAGAGTCACACTAGCAATTTATTTTCTTTTAATCATTGTGTGGAGGGAGAAGGGTTGGGTACTTAAATTCAGTGCCAAGGGTTCAGACCAGGTACCCAATTACTGGGCAAAGGATATCGCTGATTGATAGTTCTCTATAGCCACATGTTAGCCAGAAAAGGCAAGTACTGGTTAATTGACAGACCCTTATAACCGTCATAATCTCATCAACATGCCCAGGTCTGTGGTATCCTGATGTCTGAATATATCTGCAAAAAGTCAAAGCCCAGGTCAATTCTTGATATGTTCAAACTGGATTGAGATCAGGGGTGAAATTCAGCAGGTTCTGACAGGTTCTGGAGAACTGGTAGTGGAAATTTTGAGCAGTTCAGAGAACTGGTAGCAGAAATTTTGAGTAGTTCAGAGAACAGGCAAATACCACCTCCAGCTGGCCCCAGAGTGGGGTGCAAATAGAGATTTTGCAGTATCCTTCCCCTACCACACCCACCAAGCCACACCATGCCCACCAAGCGACACCCACGGAATCAGTAGTAAAAAAAAATTGGATTTCACCAATGAATTGATAAGTAGGTATAAAGTTATCCAGAAATACTCCAAATTATCCCAGGATAATCTATTTCTTCTTTGAGTCTCCTCTACATTTTTCTATCAGTAACTACAAGTGTTCCATGTGCAATGAGCATACCTCAATTTTCAAATTATTGATTACCAAAGGAGTAATCGTAAAGTACCAAAACACACACGGGAGATAGGAAAAAAAAGCTTTCCATCTGGGAAAGACTAGTGGAAGAGACAGGTGGCAATATCATTTGAAGCTAGCAGAAATGGATGAGAGATAGAGTGCCAATGTTTTAAATGCTGAAAGAATTGCATTGCTGATGGGTAAAAGCACCTCAAAATAACAACTGCAGTGCCTGGTGTGTGAACTAAGTTATGTAAATTGAAGAATGCCCTTATTGTCAGCAGGTATATTATTTCAAAGAAGACAGACAACTGTGTTAATCTCTCTTCAGCTTAATCCCTGTCTCTGCACAAATCATCATGTCATCAATTTAAACAGATTTAGATGTGACTGAAATCAAGAAGAAGAGATTGTCTCAGGATGCAGGGATGGGGGATGGGATACAGGTCTCCAAGAGGTAATTTTGATTGTGAGGAGAGCAAGCAGAAAAAAATAGAGAATGAATCTAACAAAGCAGCCCTCTGGCCCGGCCCTAAGGATCAAATCCAATTCTACCAAGATATATATATTAAGCCTTGTCTATCAAGGCTTTGCCCTTGAAAAGATGAATAATGATGAGGTTCACCTCATTCTATTTTTCTCTCGAGAGAAAGTAGAACATTCTCTTTTAAAGAAAAAGATAGAACTCGCATGGCTGCCTTGGAATGAAGGTGCTTACTATAGCCTTCTTCACTTTAAGTTAATCTGTTTAAAGTGCTACCTGTTCATTTTACTAACTTGAAATCATTTAAATAAGAAAAAAAAATAGATTCTAACTGGGAAGTTAGAGCACATGTATTAAATATTCTGATAGAATTACTGTGCTTTATATGTATTGTTTGGAATTAAATTTAAGGACTTGTTGTCTCTTATAAAAAATTCCTCCTATAGCCAAATGATCCAGGGTTCCATATTGCTTTGCAAGCTACTCCATTTCTTTTCCCTCTTTCCACTCCTCCTTGGGCCACCAATTCTGAACTGCAAAAATCTTAATGACTATTTTCTTATCTCTTTGTTGCTATATAGTGCTCACTGGGGAGTTTGCAGGTCTGACTGTTACAAGGACTTGGTAATATTGGTCTTCTTTTAGGGTTGTGTGTTCAGACTTGCAGAATCAGAACACAAAATACAAATATCCACCCGGATACGACCTAGTAGATGACCCTCACTCTGTCAAAGACCTTGGAGTGCTCATCTCAAATGATCTAAGTGCCAGAGCTCACTGTAACAGCATTGTTAAAAAAGCATTAAGAGTTGTTAACCTAATCTTGCATAGCTTCTTCTCCGGTAATATTGAACTGCTAACTTGCTATAAAACTTTTGCTAGACCAATTCTTGAATACAGCTCATCTGCCTGGAGCCTTCACTGCATATCGGACATTAATACAGCCAAATGAGTCCAGAGATATTTCACAAGAAGAGTTCTCCACTCCTCTGCTTGCAACAAAATACCTTATGCCACCAGATTTGAAATCTTGGGCTTAGACAATTTAGAACTTTGTCATCTTCGGTCAGACCTAAGTGTAGTACATAAAATCATCTGTTACAATGTCCTACCTGTCAATGACTACTTCAGCTTCAACCACAACAATACACAAGCAAATAATAGATACAAACTCAAGGAAAACCTTTCCAAACTCGATTGCAGAAAATACGACTTCAGTAACAGAGTGGTCAATGCCTGGAATGCACTACCTGAATCTGTGGTTTCATCTCCAAACCCCCAAAACTTTAACCTTAGACTCTCTACTGTCAACCTCACCCCATTCCTAAGAGGTCTTTAAGGGGCATGCATAAGTGCACCAGCGTGCCTACTGTCCCTGTCCTAATTTCCCCATTTATTCATATCCATTCCATGTATTCATAATCATGTTTATACTTGTATCTGTTATCCAATACATGCTTGATGAAATAAATAAAATAAATAAAATTTCCACATAGGACTTTTCTTTCAGATAAGCAGATAAATAAATACCTGATGTAGATTTTTACAGCTAGTATCAATCAAGCAACTTCTGGCTCTTATTCTGAAATAACAACTAGCAATAGCCTGTCTGAAAGACAGACTAATAAGGCACAGGTTCTTTGAGATTTCTCCAAAATAGGTCAATTTCAAGTCTACTTACACAATTCACAGTATGGGTCAGGTACAGGCCAATCAGAAACCAGTTCTCTTGGGATTATTTAAAAAAATAGATCCATCAGAATTCTACCTAGATGTGGAACTAATCAGAAACCAGTTTTCTTGGACTCCAATGACATGGATCAATCAGAAATCAGCTTGCCAGGTTTAAATCTAACAGCCAAGTCAGTCTCTGCTGAGTTGCTTGTGTGTTGTTGAGAATCAGACTTCAAAATAGTTCATTGTATCTCTGGAGATGCTATCCACAGCTACTGGTGAAACATCAGAACATGAGGAAACTAGATAATGGCTTTTTGGGCTGAAAGCTCATCACTGCTTTACATACCTCTCTTTTATATGCTTGTGTGGTACTAATAGTTCAATATGGCTGTTTTTAGAATAAATAAAATCAAATTCTTGCCTCAAAACTCAGGCATTCCAGGTGTGACATGGAGTAGATAAGAATTTCATTCATGAATTTGAGAGAGAGAATCTTACATTTGCAAAGCAGCTTCTTAGCTCATCAGAAATTATGAATCAGCAACTAATTCTGGCAAAAAAAAAAGCATTTATTAAGGAGGATCAAGTATTTTTACGGGGTACAAAAATAAATGATACGTACCAGGGGTGAGTTCTACTCAGGGGTGAAATGCTCCCAGTTTGGACTGGATTGCCCAATCCAGTAGCAATGGCAGCGGGTGGTTTGGAGAAATAGTAGCAAAAAGCCCTGCCCCCCACCCCCACGATCATCACAGGATTTTTATTTTATTTTTAAAAGCATTTTTTCTACCACCGCTTTGGCCAAAGAGATTGTAGAAAAAATGCTTTCAAAAGCCTCTGACAATCCCAGCTGAGTTGACTGATCGTCAGAGGCTTTTAAAAGCATTTTTTTCCCAACCTCTTCGGCCGAAGAGGTTGTAGAAAAAAATGGTTTTAAAAGTTAAAAAAAAAAAAGTTGGCCATGCCCACCCAGTCACATTACCTCCACACACACACCAAGCGATGCCCACAAAACAGGTAGTAACAAATTTTACACTTCACCACTGGTTCTACTTACCTTTACTACTGGTTCGCAACAGGATCGCACTCATGCACTCGCTTCACTCACGCATGCACCTTGCTTCTGCACATGCGCAGATTGCCAATGACTACATCTAGGGCGGTGGGTGGGGCCTCCCACCGGTTTTACTACCAGTTCTTGCTAACCAGTCCGAACCGGGGGCAGCCCACCACTTGATACATACCCTAGGCTGCATTAACAGAGATAGATAATGTGAAGTGTTAGTACCACTTTATAATGCCTTGGAATTATTGCATCCAGTTTTGGCCACCACAATATTAAAAAGATGCTGAGACTCTAGAAAGAAAGCAAGGAATTCAACAAAGATGAGTAGGGGACTGAAGGCTAAAACATATGAAGAATGGTTGTAGGAATTGGATATGTCCAGCATAATGGAAAGAAGATCTAGGGTGGCCATGATAGCAGTGTTTCAATATCTAAAGGATTGCAACAAAGAAGAGGGGTCAAATTGAAGGCAGAACAAGAAGTAATTGATGAAAACTAATCAAGGAGGGAATCAATCTAGAACTAAGGAGAAATTTCCTGACAGAACAATTAATCAGTGGAACAGTCTGCCTTCAGAAGTTGTAGGTGCTCCATCATGGGAGGTTTTGAAGACATTGGACAACCACTTATCTGAAATGGTATAGGATCTCCTGCTTGAGAAGAGGTTGGACTGTAAGACCTCCAAGATTCCTTCCAACTCTGTTATTTTGTTAAACATGTTTGGTGTATGTGATAGAAAGCTAGTGATCAAACACTAGCAATCAAACAATAAAACACACTGATTACATGTGAGACTTGAACGAATAGAAAACATAGATTCTACATAATATTCCACAAGTGGAAAATTTATGGATTACATTACTCCATTTCCCAGCTGGGTTTGTATCTCTCTTAAAACTTGCAAGTGTATTCAAGGACTTTCAGAATGTACTCTGTTGTTTAGTGCTGAAAAAAAGAAGTTCTTGCATATCAAAAAAATGACCTTGGCTAAGAAGAAAAAAAACAACATGTTTTCCTGAAGTTAAAAAAGAGACCTAGACTGCTGTGTTAAAATGCTAATATCACCTTTTAAAATGCTAACAATGAAGCCTAAAAATCCATGTAACAAAAGTATGGTAACATCTCTCAAAAACATAATAGTATATATTTGGGACGGAATTGTAATAATTATAAAATGTGGAGAAAAAGCATGTTGACATTGCCAAACCGATGATTTAACCAATTAATAATATTTCAGAGAAGGCATATTGTTCCTGGGATTTTTTTTATTTCTCTAGCCGCGGTGATTGTTTTTGGTCATAGCATTTTAATCCCACCTTTTAATTAAGAACTCCTAGAGAGATTTGCACCCTGTCTATGAAAAATGGGGGAAAGAGAGAAGGATAAAAGAGGAGATAAGCAAACTCAGGGATCATTTCTGAATGTTGTATAATAAACAGCTTTTATATAATAATCAGTAGGATACAGTCAATGATGGGATTCAAATAATTTAACAGCTGGTTCTCTGCCCTAATGACTGGCTGGATGGGCGTGGTCATGGTGGGAGTGGCCAGGTGGTGTGACAGGCAGCACTCAGCCTCCTGCACCCCCCTGGGAGCAAAAATGGGACATTGGGGGGATGCACCGCCCTCCCATGCCCCATTTTGGGCCTAGGAGGCCACCCTGCACTTACCTGGGAGCCAAAATGGGGTGCATGGGGACACCTGGAAGGGGCAGGAAGGGGCGGGGCCAGCCAGGAATTTAACTACCAGTTCGCCCAAACTGGCCTGAACCAGCTGAATCCCATCAGTGGATACAGTCCTAGAATTTGACAAAGATGGTCTGTGAAGGCAGACTTCTGATTCTTTTTTCTATAACATCATGAAAAAATTATTGTGTTTAATATATTTTTCCATAGACACAATTTTTTGTTAGCAGTTGACGGCACTTTTTTTAAAAAAAATGGAGAATACATAATGGATGACACTCACAGTACATATGAATGAAGCAGAGTTGGGGACACATTGAGGTAGATTACCGGTTAATTGTGACTCTGTATATTTTGGGGCTTACAAAGTAGAGCTAACAGATTGAGAATGGCAAGAATCTGTGCTGTCAGTACACAGCAATCCTCATCTGGAGGCGCTCCAAGGCAGTGGTGAAATCCAATTTTTTTTATTACTGGCTCTGTGGGCGTGGCTTGGTGGGCATGGCTTAGTGGGCATGACAGGGTAGGATATTGCAAAATCCCCATTCCCTCCCCACTCTGGGGCCAACCAGAGGTGATATTTCCTGGTTCTCCGAACTACTCAAAACCTCTGCTACCGGTTCTCCAGAACCTGTCAGAACCTGCTGGATTTCACCCCTGTTCCAAGGGCCACAAAAGGGTGTTTAGAGGCTGGATGTGACACTGGGGATACAGTTATCCTACTCCTTTTCCATAGGATGCTGAGAGGAGGGTGCAAAGCTAAGACATGGTTGATGGGAGAAAGCAGGGCTGAATAATGCCGGTCAATGGCACACCATGGGACTGTAGTAACCATTCAGGAGTTAGAACTTTCGTGGTGCTGAGATTGTTATCTCCATATTTATGTTGCTACTAAAAAACACAGGTTTATCTTTTTACCTCAGACATCAACAGTTGTTGTCTTTATGCTCCAGGAAATGTCCTCAAAAGCTGCTGCCACCCCACCTCCAATTTTCTCCCCATGTTTGTTTATTTATCAGTTTTCATTCAGCTATATGTCGAGAAGGAGATGAAGAGGAGAAGGTGTCAGGTGCAAAAGACCACATGTGAAGGTTCAATTAAGCTGATTTATTGCTAAAAGCCTATGCACAGGAATCTTTTCAAGTAATAATCAGCTCCTGGTTTGTTAGATAAGGGTCAACAGGCACTCAAGGACAGTTAGTTTTTTTGTGACTATTTAATGATTCTAGGCTGATCCCTCTTGATCATCAGCTCAAGTTGATGTTTTATAGTGCTCTTTTCCTCCTATTAAGGGACATGGTGGCTCTGGCTAAGACACTGAACTTGTCGATCGAAATGTTGACAGTTCAGCGGTTCGAATCCCTAGTATCGGGGTGAGCTCCTTCACTTGTCCCAGCTTCTGCCAACCTAGCAGTTTGAAAGCAGGTAAAAAATGCAAGTAGAAAAATAGGGACCACCTTTGGTGGGAAGGTAACAGTGTGACCTTTGACCTTTAGTCATGCCAGCCACATGACCATGGAGACGTCTTTGGACAGTGCTGGCTCTTCGGCTTTGAAATCGAGATGAGCACCACCCCTTAGCGTCGGTAACAACTAGCACAAATGTGCGAGGGGAACCTTTACTTTTACCTTTCCTCCTATTGTTTCCTACCACAGTCCTGAGTTGTATTGGGCTGAAGGGAAATAACTGGCCACTAAAAAAAAGTCACTTAGGTCTTATGGATGAGGTAGCCCTGGGCTTGGATCTCTCTACTCCTAGTTTAAAACCTTAATCACTTTAGTGCAATATTCTCCATATCCTTATTGCAAGAGTGAAATGGAGTTCAATCTCATATTTCCTAGCATTAAATAGAGCTTTAAATTTCCTTTTCTATGGTAAACAAACATTAACTATATCACTTTGGTGATGTTCAGATCTCGTAGATAGGATTTGGGTGAAAGAACATTCTATTCTATGAAATCTCTCAGATTATCTAACATGAGGTTGAGAAAAGAGAAAGTTTGCTACTGAACTGATTGCAATCTCTTGCATATTGATTCTTATCTGATCAAATTAACATTTTGTGACACTCTATCTAAGATGATAAAACCATCTTCTTGCAAATAATCTTAATTGTAAAGCAAATTATCATGACTGAAGTGGACTGTTGGATCACAGTTTGCAGCTTGGTGTCTTTAAGAAGGAACTGAAATTAATTAGCTATTTGTCAGCCATCTTTGAAGATGAAAGGTGCCATTATTATGAGATAACAACAGTAACATTTTCAAATCACAGTGTAACATCTTGAAGTCATTATAGCAAACTAAGTAAGGAAAGAAAGTATTATTGATTCAACTCTTTGGCCCAAATTATCTTAAGGAAAGTCTTCTAAGATGGAAAAGAAAAAGAAAAGGAGCTAGCTAGCGAATGAATGATTTTTTTTTAAATTATTATTTTGATATCTTTTGGAGCCTGAGGGAAAGAACACGATGGTGCCTCCCTCCTTTCTGCATACACAGTTTAACTAGATTGAGAATTGATTTTTATTTCAATACTGATAACAGGACTGCATCCTCCATCCTATCTGGTTTGGGCCAATTACTATTTCTTTGTCTAGCCTTCAACCACACAAAATGGCTATTGTCAGAATAAAATGTAGATCTCCATGGAAGATCTCCAGAATTCACCAGCCTAGCCCTCCCAGGGATATTTGGGGAATGGAACGTGAGCAGAGAAAGAGAAAACGATAAGTGATTGGAATTAATGTTGCTCCTCACTCCTCTTCATTTCCATCTGTAAGGTCCAATGATAATATGTTTAAGCTCATAAATGCCAAACAAGAAACTTAAATGGAGGCTACACTTCAGAGAAGGTGTAACTCCTTTTTATACAGTCAGAAATGTCATAAAATAACATCCTGGCTTCCTAATTACATTTGTGTATTCCTGCAAAAAGGATAGAATACTCCTCATTAGCCTTATCAGTCTAATCTCTTTCTTTTGGCCATTTGGCCCCTGGTGTGATGGGAACAGATCAAGGGTGAGATACGTTCTTAGGCGGGCAGGGGAGGCTCTATTCAAAGGTGAGACATACATTTTGACAAATGCCAGGTACTTCACTCCCAGAAACCTGGGAGACGCAGAGAGGGAATGAAGAGGTGGGGATGGGGGTTAGAAGAGAGCAGGGCTCTTGGGACAGGTGGGTCTTCAAAAACCAGGAGAAGGAAAAGCAAAAGATGTTCAGAAACCAGAAGGAAAAGCTAAAGATCAGCCAGCCATTCCCACAAGCTGGGCTCTGAACTGACAGGTGAGGGGCTCATGGTGGGGGGTGTTCAGAGCCCCAAGAGCTACTAACTAGGGCAGCCCCGGTCGGGGTAGAAATAACTTTGCCATCTCCCAGCCCCCTCTTCCACAGGGAAAGGCCCTGGGAATCTCTACAGCCCCCCTCCCCCCATCATTTGTGGCGGGATCCCACCCCCACGC
>JANHZT010005675.1:320392-333928 GCA_032468215.1 Stegonotus admiraltiensis | reverse complement strand
GTTAGCAAGTAAAAGCTTTTGTTGAACTAACCTGCTCTCGCCTCAGTTAATGGTGCCCCAGGTTGCCCTCCAGAACAGTGTGTGTGTGTAAATCCTGAAAACAAACAGGTCAGCCGCATTTCCACAGTTGCTCTAACTCTCCATTTTAGTGCAAGAGACTGGACCTTTGTTTCAGAGGCCAAATTATTGCTTTTGATGGTGGGGTTTGAGACATTTTAATGTGAAGCAGCTTAATCTCAGCACAGCATTAAGATCCTCTTTTGAATGTTGCCTGCTCCCTTAAGAAAAAAAAACTCTGAGATTTCACAGCTGAAAAAAATACCAGTGTGGTCACCCCCACAAGTATAGGACACCCATTGCAACTGGGAAGCTGAAAGCCAAAGTAATGTAAAAATCCCCTTCAGGTCAAGCTTGACTCCCTGTGACTTCATGGAGACACTCGTAATTTTCACAGTAACAAAACTGTATGGAACTGGTTTGCCATAGCCTTTTTCAAGATTTACTTTGACTTCTCAGACCCATGAGAACAGTAACCACACATCCTTCATTATAAAAGAAAAGTCATTTATTTCAGAAAGCTGCACTTTCAATTTATCTGATTTAATACGTTATTTTCTTAGTTTTACTCTTGAATTTCCCTTTGTAAAGCGAAGTTATAAACATAAGCAATTTATTTTTTTATCCTTAGGAACCTTGGATTTATTCATAATTTTTTGCTCCCCAAGAAAATATGATCACTGTGCCTATGAGACCTGACTCCATTTGGGGTTTTTGATACTAGCCAAGTTTGTCAGGTATAGACTAGGAGGCCGGGCTTCTCAATGCCAGCTCTCACACCACACCACAGCATTTCTTAAGATTTAAGACACGTGGATTTCAATTCCTAGAATTCCCTGGCTGGCTTTTATTCCTATTGTTCTAATTCTGAATTTTATTATTTTATTCTTTAACTTTTGAAACACTTGGTCTTTGATTTGCTCACGTATACTATCAGTATTTATAGTTGGTCAGATTGGAGCAGTTTATGAATGATAATAAATAGATAAATGAATAAAGTAAAAATATCACATAATTATCAATGAGACATTACATATAATTGGCTCATAGTAACAGCTTGTTTTCAATCCTAAATTGCTACAGGTAGTCCTTGACTTACAACCATTTGTTTATAGTAACTATTCAAAGTTACAGTGGTGCTGAAAATAAGTGACCTATGACCGGTTTTCACGCTTATGACCATTGCAGCATCCTCGTGGTTACATGGTCAAAATTTGGGCATTTGGCAACTGGCATGTATTTATGACAGTTGTCCTATCCCGGGGTTATATTATCATCATATGAAACTTCCCAGCCAGCTTCTGAGAAGCAGAGTCAATGGGGAAGCCCAAATCACTTAACAAACACGTGATTCACTTAACAAATGTGGCAAAAAGTTTGTAAAAAGGGGCAAAATTCACAACAACTGCCTTGCTTAGCAACAAAAATTTTGGGCTCAATTGTGGACATAAATTGAGGACTAGCTGTATTATGTTCCAAATCTCATTATTCTGACGAACTGTTCCAATAACAGGAAAAAAAGAGAGACAAAGGATATCCTTGACAAGATCCATGGAAGTTCTTGATGTTTCCACATGTAATAACCCTAGAAAAGGGAACTGAATACCTACCACGTGTGGATTAAAAAGGAGATTTCAGCAGGTATAAAAGAAAAAAGAAATGGCATTGTTGCACATATTAACCCTCAGCTAAAACCAGAACTTGTACAGACTGATGAAAATGGTAGATATGTTTGAGTGGAGGCTAATACGCATGGGGCTAAAACTTTCATACTGGGACTTTATAACCCAAGAGGATAAAGCATTGTTTTATAAATAATTTATGGAGAGATCAACAGGTTTCTCTTATGGAAGTTGGTGTTTGATGGGGATTAGAATGGATTGAGCTTCCAAATTGACCAGAAATTCTGATAAAAATACTAAAAGAATTCAAGGTAAATTACCAAAAGTTTGATTTGATGGACAATTTAGGGATGGTTGATATATGGCAGGGGTGTCAAACTCAAGGCCCGAGGGCCAAATCCGGCCTGTGGGGTGCTTAGATCTGACCCGCAGGGCTGCCCTGGAAACAGCGAAGGACTGGCTTGCGGTGCCTCTGCAAGCAAAAATGGAGGACAAGAGGGCTGTGGGCAGCCCTCACAAGCTGGCAGAGGGTTGTAGGAGACCGTTGCAGCCTAAAATGGAGCTTGGGAGCCCATTTTCTCTGGCAGAGCACTTGGGCCACCACAGGCGCTTCCGACACGAGTGACGTCGAGCTGGCAATGCTCACCCTGGCCACCACCCTCCCTCCCCCAAGGTCGAATCAACCCTGATGTGGCTCTCAATGAAATCGAGTTTGACACCCTTGATATATAGAGACAGAAAAATGATAATTCAAGAAAGTACATCTATTTTTCTGAAAGACATAGGTCCTTTTTAAGAATAGACATCATTTGGACTTCTAAGAACTTGGCAATTAAAATTTCTAGTAAATATTACCAAAGGCTTTTTCAGATCATAATCATATGGGCATGCTTTAAAAAAGTTTTAATTCTTTTAGATAGAGACTAAACAAAATGTTGCTACAGTATATAAAGAAGCAATAGTGGAGAATTGTTACAATTAAAATAATTTTTAAAAAGCAATTTAGGTAAAGACACTGACTTTAGAATGGTTTGGAATACAAGTAAAACTTTTCATTTAATACAACTTTATGGTGACCTTAAAAAGTCAAGAATAAACAAGCTAATTGGAATGAAATAAAGAGAAAAGTGATGATGTTATCTAGAAACATCTGCAAGCAAGCAACCACGCTTAAAGAGCGCCAAAGACTGCACAGTATCCTGATAGTCTGATGAGGCTTTTACATTGAATAATATCTGTGGGCGGAGAATGGGGAGCAAACTAAATAAAAATGATAAAATAGATAATTTTGAGCTCACTAAATTTTGAGCTTCTCAGGGGTTGGGTTGCCACAAAGAAGAGGGAGTCAAGCTATTCTCCAAAGCATCTGAGAGCACAACATTTCATTATCCAACTAGGTAGCATGCACTGATGATATCTATTTGGGCAATGAAATGTCTGCAAGTAAACAAACTCAGAGAATACCAAGGACTCCAAATGAGTACAGGTAGTCCTCAACTTACGACCACAATTCAGCCCAAAATTTATGTTAAGTAAGAAACCTGTTAAGTGAATTTGTCCCATTTTACGACTTTTCTTGCCACATTTGATAAGTGAATCACTGCAGTTGTTAAATGAGTAACATGGTTGTTAAGTGAATCTGGGTTCTCTATTGACTTTGCTTGTCAGAAGGTCACAAAATGACTCCTGAACACTGCAACTGTCATAAGTATGAGTCAGTTGCCAAGCACTTGAATTTTGATCCCGACTATGGGGATGCTGCCACAGTCGTAAGTGTGAAAAACGGTCATAAGTCACTATTTTCAGTGTTGTTGTAACTTCGAACGGTTGCTAAATGAACTGTTATAAGTCGAGGACTACTTGTATTGCTATTACAATCACAGGACTTAACAAAGGTGCTGAATAGCAGGCTTTTAAAAAAAAAAATTCAGGATCCTGATGCGTGTGATTGATTGATCATTTCAGCTCTTAGAAACCACATAGATAACTATTTCCAGAATGACCTGGCCCAAATCTGGTATTTCATTGCCTGTGTAATTAGGTCTATTCATCTTGCCTCTGTGCTCTTTTTCTCTATTCTTTCCTTTTTCCCAGCATTATAAACTGCTCTAAACTGAACTAGATGTTCAGATAATGTGTCCCAAATAAGATGAGTTCAGTCATTTATGCTTTGTGTCAGAATTCTGAACTGATCTAATGGATTCATCGCTTTCTTTCCTTGGCTATCCACAGTTTTCTCAGAAAAAAATTCCAACTAAATTTAGTTCTTGCTTTATATAGTAATTTTATTAAACATTTTATTTTTATTTATTCTCCTTTAATTGTAATCTTTAGTTCCTCCTAGCTCCCTCCTGTCTATTCTATCAAAAATTTTAAAGAATTCAAAACGACAGCATTTTCCTATGGGAAGAATTCTTATAATTAATTTCAAAATCTTATTTCAAATCCACCTGGATCCTAAAGCCATTTATAGTTTTTCATCATCAATGTTCTAATCATCCTTTTGCTCTTTATTTTTTTAAAAAAGGAACTTTTAAAAATCCTTAAACTTGCATTTAAAATTTATTTCACTTTCACGAAGGAAACTCACCCAGTCTAAAGATTCCTAATATCTGAGAAGCAGTGAGAATTTTCCAAAAGTGACTAGAAAAGTAAGTATGAAATCCCTATGTCCATAAAGATACCAACCACAGTTTGGGTGACGATGAGATTCCCTTATCTCCCAGAGCTGCAAACCCACCAGAGACCAGTCTTGCAGTCCCCTTGCAAACATCAATTGTCTGGAACACTGTAGGCAATCCCTTGTCCTCTCCTTGTCTGGGGAGGAATACCAAAGAACTGGTGCACTCACTGCCAATTCATTCATCATGATTGTCAGCCCTATTTTTGGCAAAGCTGTCTTCATTTTATTATTTCTTTCCTGGAAGTCTCCAACCATAATGTTCAAAACGTGTCAATGCTGTTTCTAACCTGCTTATTCAAAGTCTAAATTTTGCTTCCACAGAATGTCACAGGAAAACCATTGCCTGCATGATTATATTTCTAGATATAGATACTTCACTGCCTCTGAATACCTTTTCCAAGGTATTTATTGATCATCTCTGTTTCAAAGCTGAAGAGCCAGTGCTGTCCAAAGACATCTCTGTGGTCATTTGGCCGGCATGACTAAATGCCAGAGGCACACGGAATGCTGTTACCTTCCCACCAAAGGTGGTCCCTATTTTTCTACTTGCATTTTTTACATGCTTTTGAACTGCTAGGTTGGCAGAAGCTGGGACAAGTAATGGGAGCTCACCCCATGATGCGGCACTAGGGATTTGAACCGCTGAACTGCCAACTTTTTGATTGACCACGTCCCTTAGCCACTGAGTCACTGCATCCCAGCCACCGAGTCACTGCATCCCAAATGCTAGTCAGTAGTATATTTCTTATAGCTTGTTCCTTTACTTGATTATCAATCCAAAAAGGTAGTGAAATAGTTAATAGTAACTAACTAAAATTCATAAGCTTTCTACCATTTCAATATCTTCATTGTCAACCTTAAGATTAGTTCCTGTATTAGTTTGATCTTATATTTAATCTTAGTCTGATTTTTTTCACAGTGCTTCCTGATGTTCATTACTAGAGTCTGCAGTTCAGTTGCACTTTCAACTATCAAAGTATATTCAATCTATATGCTGGAAATATATCAAGTATATTCAATCTATATGCTGGATATATATCAAGGGAGACTAGATTGGAAGATGGATGTGGTTTTAAAACTGTAGGACGAAACCCAATAAGTTGTACTGATGACACTACTTTGTGTCTGCAGCACAAATAACTGCAGCAATTTCGGAAAAAAATGGGGAAAAAAAGAAAAGAAAACCCCTGCAAAAACTGCAGTAATTGCAGAAAATATTTGCAATTCATTCCACTCCTCCTGCCCCCCAAAAAGCGCTGGGGTTCCCCGCTCCTCAGCTTTGGGATAGCTGAAATCGAAACATTACCTGGAGGGGATTTCCGCTCAAGTTAAAGAAAAAACAACCACCGTGAAAAAAGTGCACCAATGGGCGCCGCTCTTCCCAGGCTGCAAACGGCGCTCTCTGCCTAAGGCTCGAGCAGCGTTGACTGGCCGGCTTTTGTCACGTGACCAACCAAGATGGCCGCTCCTGGTGTAGACCTGTTTGCACGGTCAACCACTCCAGGCGGAACCGGAAGTGCAGCGTGCGCTCGGCTGGAAGGACGGCATTGAGTTGTGCGCGCGAGTCGGGCAGGTGGGTTTCAGGGGGAAGATGCGTGTTTTTAAAGCACGCGTGTCAAATGCAGGGAGGCCTGCTGTGGAACGGTCCTGGGTGATCTAAAGGGGAAAGGGAAAGGGTGGCGGAAACTGAGTAGGGAGGGGAACAGGCGCATTGGTTTGGGGCAGGATTAACTTAATGCCCTCCAGATGCATCGGGCTGCGAGTTTCCTATATTCCTAACTGGTGGCAGCGCTACTTGAGCCTTGGGAATGGGGTAGTAGTTCAAACGTACCTGGAAGATCTTTGATTTGGAGCGGGGTGGGTGGATGGGAAGGCTTACAGTAGGAGAAGTAAGACAGAAGTGGAAGGAACATGTTGATTTCTCACGATCTGTATTGGATATTGGTTTAAGCGGCGAAGGTATTTATTTCCCTGGCGGATAGTTTTAATGACAATACAGTTGGGGAAGATCCTTTCTTTCGTTTCTAACTGTACGGTCCCTTTGCAGATTTTGTACTTGTAGAAAGTATAAGAAACTCGGGGCGTGGATGTATCAAATACTGTATTTATTTCTTTTTCACCAGGCAAACTTGTTAATTTGCTGAGTTGTCTTTGTTGGGCAACTCCTCCTTTCAATATAGAATAAATCTGTATTTTAGATTGCGATGTTAGAATTGTATAGTGTTGAATAGTGTCATTCAGCAGGGTGGGCTTCTGCAAGCAATAATTTCCCCTGTTTTAATATTAGAATTTTCCCCAACAAAGTAAATGTTGATATAATTTATAGTTAATAAAATTGTAACCAGCACTTCTTTTTAAAAACTCATTGCAAAACCCAAGGATGTCCTCCTTGGTGTTATTTATGCCTAAATCTTGAGGTTTTTATTAATATCTGCAATTAATAGAAGTATTATTTGGAGTTTAGCAAGGCAGCTAAAAATGAAATCCTGCATTGTAGTGTGTTTGGTGCAGAAACTGTGTTTCAAAATTGCTGCAATTATGTTATGGTACTTTAGTTGTTTAAGGTTTTAACATCTTCTCTGCTATGGCGTTATTTGAGACATCCTAATCATAGCCTCAGTAAATTCTTCAGGAGACAGTATTGCAATCCAATGAATTACCTTACCAAACCGGTGGGGGAAGAGAGCTGGCTTGTCCAGCTGGTAGATCTTGTTTTCCACTGCTCATGTAGGAAGCACTGAAACAACATAAGGAGCGTTTAGTTCTAATATCCGCTAGTAACCTCAGTGTCATACAGCCTTTCCTTTCCATTGTAATTCTTGGCAGATGTGTGATGATTTCTTCATATTAGTTTGACATCATTTTTCTTTCCAGCCAAACCTCATTTTGGGGATAATTTTTTGGTGTGCCACATTTTTAATGTACAGTAGATCCTTTAAAAAAGCTAAGCAAGATGAGACTTAGTAAGAAATTGTAGATATGAAGGCTATGCTTGGAAGTGGATTTATTAAATGTAATCCATGTAGTCATCAAAGATCATCATTCAACTTCAAGTAGCCTTTACCTTTTATTTAGCTGATCTGTTTTGTTCCCATGATTGGAAGTTATGAACAGAACTGTTACAAAGATATATAACAGTATGCTCTAAATGTGCAAATATTTGGAGAACAAACATTTCAAAAACACGTATGGACTACCAATCTCTTTCAAGTCTTCAGAAAAGCTTCCTGTTCACCAAATTGAAAGATATAGAGAAAATGAACGGGAACAAAAAAAAAAACCCTCTCAAAATACTGAGATGAGTCAGTAAAGCTGGCTGGAAGGAGATTTAGAATAACATAAAGTGCTTATAATTACTTATCACATGATATGGTGAAGGCCACTAACTTGGGTGGCTTTGAAAGGGATTGGATCGCTTCGTGAAAGATGGGTCTCTCGAGGGCCATTAATCTTGAAGTCTAAATACTATCTCTAGATTAAAAGTAGCATGCTTATAAATATTCATTGCAGGAAGGAATGCCAGGAGAAGGGCAAGTCTCCCATCTCCAGCTTGTGAGGTTTGCCGAGGAACTTGTTTGGCCATTGTGAGAAATAAAATGCTGGATTAAAATGAGCCTTGGCTTTATTTAGCAACATGTTTTTTTAAACATTTACCTGTTTTAAATGTCCCTTGAATACCTCTTTTTCTTTTTCTCTTTCAGCTGTGCTGGGAATAGATCTTCAGAGATGCACAGGATGATTTGAAGCACCATGCTGATTGCTGCCTATGTCGCTTTTGTTTTGCTGCTACTGATATGTTTGGGCTTGGAGTTCTCTGCCTGCCGCTCCAGGCTCACCAGCAGGTCTTGCTCCAACCCAGCCTTTTTGCGGTTCCAGCTAGATTATTATCAAGTCTATTTCTTGGCTCTCACAGCCGATTGGTTGCAAGGACCTTATCTTTACAAACTCTACCAGCATTATAACTTCTTGGAGGCCCAGATCACCATTATTTATGTTTGTGGCTTTGCCTCAAGTGTGTTGTTTGGACTGGTTTCCAATTCCTTGGTTGACCGCTTGGGCCGAAAAAAGTCTTGCATCCTCTTCTCCTTGACTTACTCTGTCTGCTGCCTCACAAAGCTCTCCTGGGATTATTTTGTTCTAATTGTAGGAAGAATATTAGGAGGGCTGTCCACTGCTCTCCTGTTCTCTGCCTTTGAGGCATGGTACGTGCATGAGCATGTGGAGCGCCACGATTTCCCAGCCGAGTGGATTCCTGCCACCTTCTCCAAGGCTGCCTTCTGGAATAGTATAATTGCTATTGGAGCTGGTGTAGTAGCCAATATCTTTGCTGAATGGCTGGGATTTGGCCCAGTAGCTCCCTTCATGGTCTCTATTCCCTTTCTTGTGTTGGCTGGTACCTTGGCTATGAAGAACTGGGATGAGAATTATGGAAAGAAGAGGGCACTGTCCAGAACTTGCACTGATGGCTTGAAATGCCTTCTCTCTGACCGCCGTGTCCTGCTTTTGGGGACTATTCAGGCCTTATTTGAAAGTGTCATCTATATCTTCATCTTCCTCTGGACTCCAGTCCTGGATCCCCACAACCCACCTCTAGGTATTGTCTTCTCCAGTTTCATGGCTGCCAGCATGGTTGGATCCTCACTCTACCGTGTGGCCACGTCCAAGAAATATCACCTCCAGCCCATGCACATCCTGTCTCTTTCAGTACTAATGGTGTTTTTTTCACTCTTCATGCTGACTTTCTCAACCAATCCTGGCCAAGAGAACCCCTCGGAGTCCTTCTTGGCCTTCCTGCTCATAGAGCTCTCATGTGGGCTCTACTTCCCTTCCATGGGTTTTCTCAGGCAAAAAGTGATTCCTGAGAAGGATCAGGCAGGTGTGATGCATTGGTTCCGTGTTCCATTGAACCTACTGGCTTGCCTTGGGCTGCTCATCCTCCATGATAGTGATTATAAGACAGGCACCAGGAATATGTTCACCATCTGCTCCGTCATGATGGTAATGGCCCTCTTGGCTGTTGTAAGCCTCTTTACTGTTGTCCGAAACAATGCAGAGCTCAGGCTGCCCAGTTCATCTAGTCAGGCTGAGATATCTTCTCCTGAGCTCTGATTGAGAGTATGCCAATTGTCCATAATGTGTTACAGAGCCATTACTGTATATATACAAGGAGTCTGCAAGGAGAACACTGAGCATCTGTAAAGTCCTATGTGGACCTCTTCCACATAACCAGAGGTGGGAAGTGGATGCACATCTAATTTTCTTCTTTTCAACAGTGATGGGCCACATTAAGAACTTGGTTACATCTAGGTCAAGCATAGCTTTTTCCCCCTTCTCCTTTTCCCCCCATCTTGGGAGTTTGAATTCCTGTGGCTGCTTGGCTTCTGCTAGCCAAATGTGGAGGTTGCTGTCTACTACTTCATCCTGAATTGATGGTGACAGACAATGGCTTACAAGGACAAAGCAGGGTTTCTTTTTTTAATTTTTAAAGCAACAGTGAAGGTGATAGACTGATTGTCCTATATCAGTATTGAACTTGGTAGCCGGATCAGCTGTATTCTATAATCAGCAGTATCAGCCACATTCTATGATCTTCTGCTTTTTAAAAAAAATAATAAACTGAAATTAAACATAAAGCTTATCTCGAGTCAATTTTAATTTTGACGGTATATAGACAGGCTTGGTGAAATATTTCAAAATGAAGGTGGAATATTTTTAAATTCTAAATTTAGACATCAGGTTTTTATTGCATTCATATTGGTTTCACAATTTCCAGTATGGCAGTGATAAAGCATTGTTCTTCCAATTTCCTATTTTCCCCATTTAACTTCTGTTTCAGTTTATGGTAAAGAGAATGTAAACTAAGCATCTGTTCAATATTTTAATATCTGTGAACAATAAATTTTAAAAAAAATACTGAAACTCAAAAAGGAAGAAGACTGATAGTCTTAGATTTTGTTTTATAGTACATTTTGTTTCATTGTCTATCCTACACTCAGCAACCAAAGTGTTTGCTCTTGTTGATCTCAGCATGATCCATGGCAAAGGTATATGGCAACTGTAGTCATATCTGGAGAACTTATCCAGAATTCATTTCACCAATAAATATGGTAGCAGTCACGAAGCCCTTGCACTTTATAATATTTAGATTACATTAACAATGTTCCTGCATCAGTGCATCTAGCTTGTAGATTTGTATCATCTAGCTTGTAATTTGTATCATTTAGCCAATAAGTTCCTTTGAATAATTATTTTTACCAAAAACTACAGGCAAGCAATACTTGCTACTTGAGAGAAAGCATTGCTCCTTCTCTATATTCGTTAGAAAAAGTCACTCGGACAGTTGCATGCTATATCTACATGGGAAGTAAATGTGTTTGCTTTTCTCAGGATCATTACTTCTAATAATACATATGCTAATGTGGAAGCGGCTTTATTTAACAGACAATTACAATATATTTTAATGGGTAACACCTGAGGCAGTTAGTACAGTAATTAGCATTTTTTTACTGTTTACTGCTATTAAAGGAGCTATAGTTTTGCTTAAGGTGATAGGCCTTGATCTTCTCTGCTTTGGTTTTTGCCCTGCCCAGAATTAAAAGTATATTCAAGTGTCAAACAAAAGGCAAAACAACGTTTCATTGTGTTTTTGTCCAGTTTTTTTAGATCTCAGCTCTTACCTCTTTTTTTCTTTTCTATATGTTTCTTTTCTCCCAGTTCTTTTTAAAAACTTTATTTCAGGAGACAGCTTTTGAACCAACTGTTCCTTTTATAGCTAGGTGATGAGTGGTTAGGGTTAGGGTCAGTTATTTCCTTTAACGGAACAGCTTGTGTTTCTTCAGTTTTTTTAACAAGTTCTAACGATGTAAAATTGTTGCCACTTTTAATATACATTTATTGTTACACATTCAAAATTTATTTACTGTTCAAGACCAAACAATAAAAGTCTAATATAGGTAGTCCTCAGATTACAATGCCAATTGGTCTGGAATTTCCATTGCTAAGAAATGTTATTGTATCAAAAGAAGAGAATATTTGTAAGTCAGGGTTGAATTGTGGGGTTCTCAGTTTTGTGTAAGGGGTTTTTTTTTGGGGGGGGGAGGGTTGCAGACATTTCATTACCAAACTAGATAACATATCAGTGCTACCATTGAAGTTGAAGTCTTTCTGTAGAATGTTGTGCTTTGTGGTAGTGGGCAGCTAGACATGTTGACCAGCCGTTCATGCTAGCACTGACAATATTACCTAATTTGTTAATGGAACGTCTGCAGGAAAACATCAAGGATCCCAAAATGCTGTTGTAAAGCATGACATGTGACCACATTGCTTAGTAACAGCAATCCTGACAGTCCTAGTTGCTGTTGTAACCTCAAGGACTGTGCAAGTCATTACATAGGAACAGGTGGGAGTGTGGGATGGTGCTGGGGGCATAGGCTGCAGAATGCCATGGGTTAAGGGCTGTTGTGGGAAGGCATTATGGAATGCAGGTGGGTAAGAAGGTGCCACAAGCAAGTGCTATGGAACACTGGCGGGCAGGATGTGTTATGGAGTATAAGATCCCTGGTATCTTGTACTCTTAACAGGGTTCCTCCTGCTGCTTTCCAATTGCAAAATTATTTTTTGAATCCTGGGAGTGAAACCGGAGTCCATTCAGGAAAAACTTCATCTAATAGCTGTTAGGAACAGTTTTCAGTTGAAGTGTGGAAGTTATAGAAATATCTAGAAATATCCAATCCACAATTTAAGAGGAATTAGATTATTGTTGCTATTAACATTTCTTTTGGGTGAAAATGGAGAGACAAATAGGCGGAAGAGACAATTGTCTTTATTCATGACAAGAGATGGTGATAAAGTTTGAGAAAGAAAGTAAAGATACTGCAGTTAGCGTCGCTCTGTTTGGTAGCTGTTTTAGGTTTTGTTTTTTGTCTAGAGACCAGAAGAGTGTTAATCACAGATTAATTATCTACCTGGTCCAGACAATATGAACAGTTAAAGTTGAGTTGGGGAATGCTTGACTTGGCTAAAGTGCTCCTCAACACTGTTGACCTAAGTCCTAGGTTCATTAGGCTTCTCAAAAAATTAACCCTTGGAATTATGCCAAGATGATGAGTATCTGTATAAGCAAATTCCAACACTACAAAGCAACATTTAAACAGCTTTGGTTCTGGTATATGGATCCCAACAATAACAAGGCTCCAGAGTCCAGAACATGTTTTTCAGTAAGTTATAGCCAAATCGGGAGCCATTCATCATTTGCTTTAGATGGATGGGGTAATTTTGCCAAGAACTAGACAAAAGTTAAAATGCTACTACTGTATACTGTCATAGCTAGAAAACATAACAGTGACTACCTATTTGTCCAGTAGATAGTCCCCTATTCAGTTGCTTTGGGATAATTCTTAATCATAAGCAGACACTCAGTAGTAGTTTATAACTCTCAGAGTAATTATTATATTCCTAGTGACTTAAGAGTTACTGAACAAACTTTGCAAAGCCACATGGAAGCTATTTGCACTAAGTTTGATTAATTGTAACCTAGGTTAGGCTTTTTGTGGCTTAGCGTATTCATACAAAACAAGAGTTAATTTTTGGCTGAGTGTCATGGATAGATGATATGGGCAACTAAAACATAACTACATTAGTCATGGATAAGATTGCACAAACACTGCAATAGAAAAACTGCTTTGATAAGAATCAGTAAGCATGCTCCAGTTGTCACCATTCTGGTTTGACCCTTTGCTCCAGTTGTACCTTGAGAAAGTCCTATGGAGGTGATCTCAACAGAATCTTACATAACTTACATTGTCTGTCTTTCTAATATACCCAATTAACTTATCTATATGCCAATCAACATGAATATGTATAGAGTTGGGAGAAAAATAATACTTGATAAACTGGTCTTGATAAAACTCTTCAGCCAAGAGTTATCACTTGTGGTATTTGTTTTGCATTAGTGTTAACACCCAGAGATCACCATCCCGTTAGTGTTGGGCTTGCTCCAGTGCAGCATATGAGCTCCACATGTTCAGACATGACATAGTATTGCAGATTTAGAGTATATATCAAAGGTATCTCTGCAGTGATGTCATTTTACCAAAGTAAAATGAGCCTTGGTAGTACAGTGGACTAAAACACTGTTATTAACATCTGCTGCTTGCAATTACTGCAAGTTCAAAT
>JANHZT010005675.1:241512-269051 GCA_032468215.1 Stegonotus admiraltiensis | reverse complement strand
GGAAGGAAGGAAGGAAGGAAGGAAGGAAGGAAGGAAGGAAGGAAGGAAGGAAGGAAGGAAGGGACTAATCAAGGTTAATAAGAAATGAGAATCCCTTCAGGATAATGCCATACTTTTCAGCAGAAAGCAGTTGGTATATTTGTATGATCTATTGATTGCAGTTTATGATGAAGCATAATGTGTGAACCACTGCTTTAGCTAGCTCTGTAGTATGCTTTCTGTTGTGGAAGTCACAACAGAAAGCATACTCAACTGTATGCTTTTCAGTTGCTCAACTGAAAAACAAAAAAAAATGCTTCTACTGAAAGTGTAACCTGATGACACACTAATGGTACTTTCAGAAGTCTCAGAACCTTATAACGTAGAGGTTCTGTTTTAAGTATTGATAAACTCTGTTTTTGTACACAAAATTGCAGCACTTTGAAGCTGCACCCAAAACTGTACAAAGAGAAGAGGAAGAGAAAGTATCTTAGGGTGCTCTTTTGTAGTGCAACCTCTAATCTCTACATTAGATCAAACTTCCCACTAAGAAAATAATAGAAAATAGCTGAGAACTGTCTCTTATTTCTGTGTTTCTAATTCAGAAAAATCTGTTTTTTTAAAGGGGAGAGAATCTTTTCATTCAGCTCATGTTGTATTGGTGTAAATGAATTTCCCCCTGCAGCCTTTTGTTAAATGATATTTTTGCAGATTAGTTCTGTACCTATGTTTTGGATGGAACCTCTGTGACTTACCTTGATTATAACATTTGGGATTTTTAAGACACTAGAGAAGCAAAAGAAACTTTTAATATGGAACCACATAGGTTACACAAATATAAACCCTTAAAAATTCTCCTGTTTTCTAACATTGGAGAGCACTAGAATTGTGTCCTTTACTTAGAGCAGGGGACACAAACTCACATTGTCACATCGTCACGTGATGTATCGCAACCTTTTTCCTCTTTGCTAAAATGGGGGTGGACCTAGCCAGCGTGTGACACATCCGGCCCGTGGGCTGCAAGTTTGACAACCCTGACTTAGAGAGCATAGCACAGGTAGGGAGGTGTATTTTGTTGTGAGTATATCTTTAGATACAGATGGCAACCTCTGGCTCAATTAAAAAATGACTGTGAGCTTAGATCTCCCCTACTTAAGGGGGAGACAACCAGGAAATACCAGGCTGGTATAAAATGGTCTCATAGAACTCTTAACATAAATCAGGCAAAACTAAAGCTCCAAACAATTTCAAAAGTACTCATAACTCTTATTGTTTTGCAATCTCTATTTTATTTAGCGAAGAAACAC
This sequence comes from Stegonotus admiraltiensis, assembly GCA_032468215.1. Lineage (NCBI taxonomy): Eukaryota > Metazoa > Chordata > Lepidosauria > Squamata > Colubridae > Stegonotus > Stegonotus admiraltiensis. Next base: position 267,765 of record JANHZT010005675.1, on the reverse strand, counting down.
TGGTGCCATGCTTTATAATATTACTTCAGCTATGATAACGATTCCGTCCAATATTGTTTCTTCATCAGCATGAGGGTTATGACCTAGAAATGCTTGTGACTTTTTTACTTTCTCCAATGGGGGATTTTCTCTTTGGACTAGAAATTTAATTCTTTTTTTTTCTCTTGATTGTGCTTGATTCGTCCGAGCTCTTGTGCTTTTCCTTAACCTTTCTTTACAGATGTATGTGCCTGGGAAACTTTCTGATGGGAGCCATGTATTGTTAGATGTAGGGACAGGTTACTACGTTGAAAAGGTAAGACATTTTTCATTTCTCTGAGGCTGGTGTTGAAGGAGACAATTCCAAGAAGGCAACAATCCCTAATTTAACATCACAGGAAATGCAGAGATCTGGTTTTCCATCATAGAGGCACAGTTGTACAGGAAGTCCTTGACTTACAACTGTAATTGAGCATTGGATTACTGTTACAAACCGGACCTCAATCAGCAGTCATTAAGCCAGAGGCTTTAAAAGAATGGGGTCCTATTTGTGTGGACTCATGAATAAGCTCCTCTTAGGAAGAAGGGGCCGCTGTGGCTCACATGTTAAGATGCTGAGCTTGCGCTCCGCTGGTCGGCAGCTTGGCAGTTCGATTCCTGTGAGCGAATAAACCGCGTAGGGACAGGAAAGGCGCCTCCCCCAATTGTCTACTGGCATTCAGGCATCCCACGGGCAAGATAGCACCACCTGAAAAAATTCCTTTTCAGTGGCAACCAGCCGCTTCCGTGATCCCTGGCTGACACACTGAATAAATAAATCTTAGGAAGCCTCTCTGGTCTGATTTTTACACAGGTTGTGAAAAAAAGGCACGTTTCTCATGTATAAGGTGCAACAAAAGCCATCTTCAAAAGAATTAACAGAATTCTAATCTTGGCAAAGATAACCAAATTTAAATAGTCTTTTCATTTCATTCATTTTCATATGTCTCTATATGCCACCAAAGTATCTTGCTGCTGACCCCAGCTGATCCCATCCCATTTCCATTATATACAGAGGCAGGTGGTAAAAGGGATTGAAGTTTGGCCGGTTAGGATTCTCTGAACCTTCCAGAAAACACCCAGTTCTGCACACTATTGACTGAAAAAATACAAGCCAAAATCTGATTGGGAAAATCATCCAAATTAATCAATGAATTTGGATTTATCACAGTAGCAGTTGCAAGGTGCTAGCTGGGCATTCTCAGTTGACAAAGCCATTTGATTGTATACAGTGGAGTAACAACGCCTTTGATCTTGGCAGACAGTGGATGAGGCTAGAGACTTCTTCAAGAGGAAGATTGATTTCCTGACAAAGCAAATAGAGAAAATCCAGCCAGCATTGCAAGAGAAGCATGCAATGAAACAAGGTAGGCCTTAGCAGCAGGCAAAAACTGAGAAGTGCAAAAACTGTAAATGTAACTCCATCTGTTTCCGATTATCGAAATTACTACTCAAATGCTTTCCTGACTCAGTTTGGTTTCTTTTCTTTCACAGCTGTAATAGAAACAATGAACCAAAAGATTCAGCAACTGACAGCAGCAGGCGCATCACAAATGTTGCCAACAAAGGCTTAGCAAAGATGACTCCCTTGCCCACCTATTATTTTGTGATGGTCAAAACATCTGGAGGGAAGCAGCATTCCTGCTGCATGCAGCTGAAAGGGGAGGGTGGGAGGGTAAGGGGATGACAATTTTCTGTTAAAATGAATATGGGAATGTTTCTGTTTTGGGGAATGATAACATCTTGAGGACCACATCTGCTCAACTTGTTGACATTTCAGATGTTATGTTACGTTATGTTAGTTATGACACCTGGAGGCCATCTTTCATAAGATGCCCAGTGAAATGCAATGCTTGTAAATGGAATTGTACAAAATAAATAGAACAAAGCAAGTAATAATTGCATATTGACTAACGCATTGCTGCCCAGAAAGCTCTATGGCCCACCTTATTTTGTTTTGTTCTCAAAAATCAAATTCTTTTGATTTTTTAAAAAATGGATGTAATCAATTTGAGTTACAACTTTAGTTTGAAGATTTGGTTTGTGTCCTGAAGGTACTGTTGGAAAATAAAAGTTAAGAGAGACCTGCAGATCACTGCATTGTTTAGAAGCATTCTACCTGTCAAGAAAAAAGGGGAAGGTATGCTTCCATGATAGAGGACTAGAGAGAGGAATGGGGCAGTGCTTATCAATCTGTGGTCTGTGGACCCCTGGTGGGGGCGTGATGTCATCACAGGGGTCCGCAAAGGTTTGAAGAAATGTTATGATTTAAATCTTAATGCTGTTGTTGAGTTATTAAGAGTTAATTATTAGTAACAAACACACTACTGTTTCTGGCTGAGATAGGTCATAGCCACTGATAGTCCAAGCTAGCCTGGTTCTGTTTTTAGAATTATAAAAGATGGAATTCCTCAACTAGCAGATGCTTGTCAAAAATGGAACGCCACGCCGCACTTACAAGCTTTCCTGGACTCTTGATTGGCCACTGTTAAAGCAGGAATAAAGATACAGTTTTGATTCCTGAGGCCAATCCAAGCCAGTATTCTATTTCAGGGAGGTCTGAGGGATGTTTATTAAAAGCAAAAAATAAGTACATCAGCAACTCCATAAGATGACTGTAGAACCTTCCATCATTTATCCATCTCACAACAGTTTTTGCTAATACTCCCCAGTCCTTTTTGGGTTAGTTTCTTTGTCTCATTTTATTTATTAGTATTTTTTTCTATCATTCCTTTATTACTTTTATAAATAATTCAAGGCAGTGAACATACAGAATACTCCTTCCTCCTATTTTTTGTAGAACAACCCCATGAGGTAGGATGGGCTGAGAGAGTGAGTGGCCCAAAGTCATTCAGCTGGCTTTCATACCTAAGTCAGGACTAGAACTTAGAGGACAAACAGGCAATAGTGCCCTGTCACTTACTTAGCCAAACCTGTATTAGGTGGAATGAGCCAATCTGAAAGTATTTCCTTCCTCAGAATTAAACTGTAGCTCATTTCCTGGTTATCTCCTACCTTACTTCCAGACTATTTCATCCTGCCTTTTTTGAAAAAAGCATTCCACTTTTGTCCAGAACTCTACTATCTGAGGCACTTTACTGCCTCTCAGATCATGACATGAGGTTTCACTAAAGGTACACAAAGTATTTAGAATACAAACAGTTTGAGCTCAAGATGGGTTGTTTTCACTTTGGTGGATGCTTCCCATCTGGGGTCCTGTGGTTTGAACACCAGGTTTTGGACACTGGTTTTTAAGGACACCAGTTTTGATATTTCATCATTTCAAAAGGGAAATCATAGCTCTATTTTGCAATTTTCCTCTGAATTTGAGTAACATGGGTTCTTAAGTCTGCAAAAAAATGTTTCAAGGGTGATCAGCAGGGGAAACGTTTGTTGTTTTCTTAGAACATCCACTCTAAAAATAGCAATAGCACTTAAGACTTACATACTGCTTCACAGTGCTTTACAGCCTTCTCTAAGCGGTTTACAGTGTCAGCATATTGCCCCTGACAATCTGGCTCCTCATTTTACCAACCTCAGATGGGTGGAAGGCTGAGTCAATTTTGAGCCTGGTGAAAATCAAACTGCTGAATTGCTGGCAATTGGCAGTCAGTAGAATTAGCCTGCAATACTGCATTCTGACTATTGTGCCACCACAGCTCTCTCTTTAACTTTATAAATTCACAACTACAGGTAAGAACCTTTGATTTAGTATCTTAATGCTGACAATTTCCCTGAAAATAAGACATCCCCTAATAATAAGCCCTCCCTGAAAATATTTTAAATGCAGAGCTGGAAATCAGGCAAGACAGCAAGAGGAGCCCCATCTTGCTCCACATGCCCCAAAATAATAACTCCCCGAAAATAAGGCTAAGCGCTTATTTCGGGGTTCAAAAAAATATAAGACAGGGTCTTATTTTCGGGGAAACACAGTATTATAATATTGAATTGCAATACTATAATATATATTTAAGCTTTGATATAAATTGTCAGCAATTTATCTAGTTATAATTTCCTCTTACTAATTTTTGATGTTTAGACTGGATCTTTTGCTCAATATCAAACTGCAAAGCTCTAGAACAGTGATGGCGAACCTTTTCAGCACCGAGTGCCAAAAAGGGAGTACACATGTCTGGGCTGCAACCCAGAAAATGAGCTTCCCAGGGCGCATCCATGCGCTCAAAAACAAATTTCCGGTTTCAGCCAGCTACTCTCCTGGGTTTCTGGCATGCATGCACACGCGACGATCAGCTGGCCGGTGCGCATGATCATGCAGGAAAACGGAAGACCAGCTCTTCTAGTTTCTGGCACTGCTGCATGCAAAAAGGCCAGCTGATCATCGTGCGCGCATGCGTGCCAGAAACACAGAAGAGGAATGGGCAATGCCACATGTGCCAGGCAACATGGCTCTGTGTGCCACTTTGGGCATGTGTGTCATAGGTTCGCTATCACGGCTCTAGAGACATGATCTCCTGAGAAACAAAAACACAAAGGCTTTAGGTTGGTTTAAGTCACTTGAAACTTGGAAAGTATTAGGAAAATGTAGAGAGCTCATCACCATCCAATTATAGTACGTGGCATCAAAACATCCTACTCCTTACTAATAATAACAACAGACCATTCCTGTCCTGGAGAAAACTTCTTTTAAAAAGCCCAAATATTTTGTAGTCCATATCTGTTTAATATGTCTACTTAATATAGTAGTTCCCACAATCATAATTTAACTCTTCTGCTGTATGCCTCCACCTTTTCAGCAATGCAGATCTATTGTCTATTCAATGTTTGGTCTATATTCCATTTCTGACACACACTGCCTAGTTTTTTACTGGAAAGATAATCATAAGGAAACTAAGAGTGAAAGCAACTGAGATTAGGGGATATAAAACATTTTATTGCACAAAACGGGTTTCAATCCTCCGATTTCTCCACTCTTCAGTGCCCTCACTTTTTCCTCACTTCACATACCTTTCCAAACAAAAATAACTCAAAGGTACTTCCTTATTCATTTTTTTCCTTTGAAGTCCCAATAAATCTTAGATTGACTGAAGATCAGGTTTCTTCTCCCGCCTTCTCAAAAATTCTTATGGCTTCTAACTAAAAACTTTATTTACAGTTAACAGCCTACTAGTTCTCAGATGGTCAGTGAGAACTATTTTTTGATCCTGCCTCAGAAGGCAGATTAAGATCTGGACACAGTTTTTCTTCCAACAAATGACCAGAGACCTGAGCTCCAAGCTGAATTTCCTGCCTCCTCCCCTTCTTGCTACTCCCTAGTTGGGTACACTGGCTCACACAGGACCTTTGATCTAGGCAAGTGAGATCCAGGATGCAGAGTCACGCTGGACCCCAAACTATCCTCAGTCTCCAGGCTACTAACCTGGACATCACTCAGAATTCACATCCCACCAGAGGGAGAAACCCTCAACGCACAAATATCGGTTTGTGCACTCGCTTGTGGCGGATAAGGGTAGTGCTCTTGGTGAAACATTCCCCACATTCCACACAGATGAAAGGCTCTGATGGGGTGGCCCCGTGATGGGCAACGCGGTGACGTTCCACTTCTGAAGGAGCCCGGAAGCGTTGTCCACATTCTGGACATGGATGGCCAATGGGGGAGTCCGTGTCATGGCGCAAACGCTGGTGCTTGATCAGGCCAGCACTGTGTGCAAAGCCTCGGCCGCATTCGGGACAACGGAACGGTCGAGCCCCCGTATGTGTTCGCCGGTGCTTGGCCAAGTTCTTGCTTTGCGTGAAACTGCGACCACAGTCCCCACACGTGTAAGGGCGTTCTCCCGTGTGGATGCGTTGGTGCTGGATCAGGTTGGAACTCCAGCTGAAGCTCTTCCCGCAGTCACGGCAGACGTAAGGCTTCTCGCCGGTGTGGGTGCGCCGGTGCTGCACCAGGTGCGAGTTCTGCGAGAAGCTCTTGCCACAGTCAGTGCAAGTGCTGGGACGCTCGCCGGTGTGCGTGCGCTGATGCCGTAGCAGTTTCGACCAGTGGCTGAAACTCTTGCCACACTCGTTGCAAATAAAGGGACGCTGCTTGCTGGACCGTGAGACAACGCTGGTTGCTACAGCCATATCGCTCTCACCGTAGTTTCCAGACACTAACAGATTCCCCTGCCGTTCTAGAGAGGCTTCCTGTTGTGAACTTGCCCTCCAGGTGGGTTGTCTGTTCTGTATTGTGGACTGGATGGCCTCATGCTTCAAATCATCTTCACTCTTGCACACCATGCCTCTGTCAGCTATTGGAGGGGAGAAGCACTTTGTTCAGAAAGAGATCTCTGGGTTTTACAAAAAAAGAACTCACTGCTGCTTCTGCACCGGGTTAGAAGTGGGGAATCTCTGGCCCTTCAAGTACTATTGGGTAATTCCTTTCATTTTGTCTACCCATAGTCCACACTGCTTGGGAGTTGACTGAAAGAGCAACACCTGGACAACTAAAATATCCCCATCTCTGCTATACACACTTTAAAAGTCTTTTTAAAAATCACTTTAAAAAATCAGGACAAAAACACATTATATAACTGAAATTGTGATTCAGTTGAATTTAAAGGTATTTCGTTCAGGTAATATGATTATGCCCTGTACATGAAATAATTTCCTCCTCTCAGTATTACACTTGGCAGACTTCTATCAAGGTTCTTTTGTTCTGTGCACTTCTAAGAGACAACAGGCAGATTTCATCCCCTACACCCTGATCTAAAAAGCTAAACTAGAATTAGTGAATTCTGGACTGAAATCTTTATTCAAATCACAGACTTTGCATGAAATCTTAATCTAATCTTATTTATCTCTTGGGGTTGCTCTTGAAAAGGGAGAAATAGAGGAGAACTTTGTATACCACTCAGAAACTTCTTGGAGGAAAAATAAAATATTTACAATTCAACATAGCTATACACCCGGCAACTCCATTGGGTAGACCAGACTATGAAATCAACTTCACAGAAAGGCTAAAATTATTTGGCTAGAATAACAGAAACTACCAAGTCTAATAGGGCTGTGCCTCCTCTACCTCCTCCTTACAGTTCAGTGAATTTAGGGGGCATCTACTTAAACTGCTTCCGAAAGTTATCTGGATGTTATGGACTTAAAAAACATGTTTTAGCCCCCCCTATTGCCTTGGCAATAGAGTGTAGAGTGTATATCTACCAGGTCATGTATCTTACTCTGTACAGTATCCCAGTTTCTCACCTATGTAGACTCTCCTTATGATTCCACCGTTATCTGAGCCATGGATCTCTGCAATGCCAGAATCTTCATGCGCCATCTCAAAATGAGGATTTTCAAGCCAGAACGTATCTGAAAGAGAGAGAGAGAGAAAGGGGGGGGGGATGAATGACTTAGCCACAATCACTTCCTCCCACTCCTCTCCTCCCAAATTTTACCATTTGGGTAAAAGCTAGTCACTATTGATCAAATTCAGTATGTATATTTTGTGCTGCCTCATTTCTGGGATTCAAATCCAGCCTGGCAATGTACTTGTCCAAGCCAAATACATCCAATGTACTTGTCCAAGCCAAATTAAATCCTTGACATACTGTATAGAGAATAGCTATTCTGGCATTTTAAACTTGATCTTGATAACAAAGGAGACTTACAACATAGATGGGCTAGTGAATAAACCAGTTAGCTCCTGAATTATTGGGATGCTATACAATTGGCTAAATTTTAATAATTGGCTTGTCCCTTTTATGCCTTAGCAGATATGGGAACCAATTTAGCTTAATCTTATAGGCACCCATGGCACTGATTTGAAAATCCTGGACCAATATGTTCAAAACAAATGCATGCTCTCATCAGCATCCTGCCATTACCTTGGCGTCCCAAGTACTAGAAATATCACAAGTATTAGGACCTATATAGTTGAGTTTGGTTGTAAAACTATCTCAGCTTGTCTACATACAACTGCTTGTGTACAAACACTGCCAGCTTTAAGAGCTTCTTTCAGCATGCTAACATGCTAACAAGAGAGAAAACGTTATCATATTTATTTCCAAAATATTTCGATTTCCCCAATGTAGTTGTTTACAACATTAACAATAACAAGACAAACATTGACCTTGTATAGTAAACAATCTGGCTCCCACCTCTACAGAAGTGCTTGTTAACCTCAGCCACTTGAAGACTTCTGGGGATCTGGCTGGGGAACTCTGGGATTGAAGTCCACCTGTCTTAAAATTGCTGAGATTGAGAAACACTGCTCCACAGTATCTCTGAACTGAGAACACATTTATTTCTAATTTCTTTTTTTTATACATGCAGCGGTAAAAGGCACAGAAGCTGTGCTAGAAAAGGATGAGAGACAACGAACACAATCTGTATCCTCCTGGAAATCTTTTTAAGATGCCAAAGAACACTCCACCAAGTTTGCTGTTGAAATAAGCTTTGGTTTGCTTAATTAAGATCGACAACCAAGCCAACGTTAGTTGGATTTACACAAAGGTTATACCATAAAATACAATTTTTTAATCACAATGGCTGCGTTTGCACAGGACTTAAAAGCAAAATTAATTTCATTATAGCTCAGGATACTATACTTTTTCTGTCAGTTTCATATCTTTCAATCTCCATCCCCACTACCAGACATCTTTCTCTTGGTTCATTGCTCAAAGATTGCCCTAAGGATTCATTCTCACCTTCCTCACTCTAACCTAGCAACCCCCTCTAACTTGCTGGAGATGGGCTCTGTCTGGGGCTGCGCTCCTCAACCGCAACTTTTAAATGACAGCTTTCTCTTGTGAACTCGGGGGTGGCCATCTTGCGAGCAAAAGCCTCGTCGTTTCGGGCAGCGAGCTACAAGCCCGCCGGTTAGTGCAGTTTGGGAAACGGTCGGAGCGTTGCCGAAACCGAATGTCAAGCGTGGGGCTTTCCTCGTTGGAACACCATCACCGTTTTCACCCAGGTCGAGGGGAGAAAAGGCGAGGGGTGGTGGTGGTGGTGGGTGGTGATGGGTGATGGGTGGAATAAGGAAACTCAAGCTTGGCAGCAGAAACGATCCGATCCCAACCAATATTGCGGTCTTTTGCTACGCGACCGGGGTCTTTGCGCTCGATCGGGCAAGAGAGACTTAACGGGGGAGCAGAGGAGGAGGTCATTGCAAAATAGGCAACCTTGCTCCAAATGTTTCCCTACATTTTGGATGCATCAACCAACCCCCACCCCCGATTCATCCCACCCGCGCGGTTCCCCCGATTAAAAACTCACTTTTTGCCCGGGATGGAAGGAACCCCAGTCACGTCCCCGGGGCGCCTAAGCACCGCGGGAGGATCCGAGCCGCTGCAAGCGATTCCACTAAAGCCCAACTCTCAGCTCGGGTGGGGGGGGGGAGAGGGGGTTGCTGCTGGGAACAGGAAGGTCCCCGATTAATTTAACCCACCTATTCCTCCTCCTCCTCCTCCTTGTCTCCGTTGTATTTCCTGGTGATCGCTAGGAACAGAGAGGAACTAGGAGCTCTATGGTTGAAGGATGAGCGTGTGGCTTTGCACGCTCTTAAAGACGAGGGTTTAAAAACAAAACAAAAAATGAGGAGGTGGTCCAGCTCCCGGAGCTCCAGTTCATGGGGTTTTTTTTTTAGGGAGGAGGAGGTCAAGAAAGGGTTGGTTGGGTGAGTGAGTTTCCGCTCTTTTCAGGCTGCGGATGCAAATTGCAAGGCTGCCCGTGCATCCAAATTCGATTTGGAAGAGGATTATCTCGAGGTTCTCGGATTTTGCAAATGCGTAGCAGAGGCGTTGGTAGCAAAAATCGTTACCGATTTTCCCAGAGGGGGAAAAACGGGGGTGAAGGATGCACGAATCGTTCGTTCGGCGGAGAATCCGTGCGAATGAAACTGTTTTTTATGGGTGCATCGCTGGGCTGAACCTGCGGAGAACTAGAAATAAACACAGCTCTTTTCTGAATGCAAGCGGAGTGTAAGCAGAAAGCAAAAAAGAAAGGCCAAAGATAAACTAGCTTGTTGCACTTGCGTTTTTGGTTTCTTGCGTTATTCGGCCGTGGCTAACTCGATTTGTTTGTTTGTTTGTTTTAGGGCCGTGGCTAACTCGATTTATCGTTTCATATAACTTTCCGCAACCTGTGTCCTCCAGATCAACCCTGGATTAAGCATTAACCTAAATAAGCATCTGTTTAGGGAACCAACGGAAATGGGGCATTATTGTGCTCTGCTTTTTTTCCCCTAGCTATCATGCTCTTAACTCTCATTGTGTCAACCGTGACTTTAGGTTGCAATCTTCTTTTTAGGTTTGCATTTTCTCCTATACTATAACAATCTTACTAGCAATGCTTTAAAAGTATTGAAATTTTGCAGTTTTTATTCTAGTTATTAAATAATTTGTTTATATTGCTTAGGGCTATTTGATGTTAAATATTTTTTAAAACTTTATATTTAATATACTGTAATTCTGAGGTTCAATCTGAGGGATGGGCTGGAAGAAAACTGAGTTTTTAATCTCTTTATTTCACCTTTGGCATTTACTGAGACTTAATGTTTTGTCATTTAGCATTGGAAGGGCCAAGGGCTCTGTTGTTATACTGTGTTTAGGGCATCAATTGACCTTAATCTGGCTGTGTTCCAGATCAGTAGAATTCCATTCCTGCACTTGCCCAGCTAGTCTGGGCACTGGAGTAGAAATGTGACACAATTTCCCAAAGCAGTGGAAAATTTGGACCTTCAATGTTTTGCATACATTACAGGTACAGTAGTCCTTGACTTACCACCAGTTCAGCTCAAAATTTCCTTGCTAAACAAGACAATTGTTAAGTGAATTTTGCCTCGTTTTATGACCTTTATTGCCATAGTTGTTAAGGAAATCACTGCAGTTAACTTAGTAATATACAAGTAGTCCTCGACTTATAACAGTTAATGACTATTCAAAGTTACAACAGCACTGAAAAAAGTGACTTATGACCATTTTGCACACTTACAACCATTGCACCATCTGGCAACTGAGTCATATCTACGATGGTTGCAGTGTCCTGAGGTCATGGGATCCCTTTTTGTGACCTGACAAAGTCAATGGGGAAGCCAAATTCACTTAACAACTGTGTGACTAACAACTGCAGTGATTCACTTAACAGCTGTGGCAAACAAGGTCATAAAATGGGGCAAAATTCACTTAAGTGTCTCACTTAGCAACAGAAATGTTGGGCTCAGTTGTGATTGTAAGTCTAGCACTACCTGTATTGTATTTCATGGACAGAACATCTGTAACCCTCCTGCTGTTTTTTAATCTACGTGGATCATACCGATTTTGATGACTGCGGCCTAAATTTGCCTGCCACTAGTATCCTGTCTAAATTAAATTCACAATCAGAGCCATGTCCCAGTTAATGTCAACTGCTGTGGAAATAAATGATGTGAGCGAGCTAATATCTTTCAGGGTGATTATATGCTTCATTAAAAGTATCCAGCCAGTCATTGGAATTAATGTTAGGTGGGACAAAATGGATCTTTTGTCTGATCTAGCAGGACTGTTCTGATGTTCTAAACATTGTTACTGCAGTTGTAGTTTCCATTATATTGATCTTAAGCTATGCTCAATAGGGATGATGGGTGTCTTAACACCTGAATTGTATTTTCACCAGATTTTCAGTCAGCTATAAATCATCTGTAAACTGCTGTTCTGACTTGCAGGTTTGCAGGATGTAATCTTTCTGTCTTATAGTGATTTATTCAGTTTGAGCTGCTTTCGCCTATTAGGCATCCTATTCATTTGTTTTAATTAATTCTCATGAAATCTAAGCTGCTTCTTATGACATAAACATTGCTTGCAGGTTAGAGTTCTAAGCCAGTGGTGTTACCTAATTGGATAATTGTTTGCAAACAACCAAGCTCAGAGAGCACCAAGGATTTCACAGTGCTAAGAGTGGCTGACTGTCAGAAGAGGAATAAAAAGATGGCACGTCTTGCCACTTAATGGTTGGTTACCTGTATGATAATGAATTGCAAAAGAAGTTAAAAAGAAAAAAACCCCCCCGAGGTAATTGACTTTTAATCCATTATAGATTTCTAATCTACAGGAACTAATCTACAATTTTTTTATGGAGTGTCAATAAATCTTGTCACTTTCTGATCTCTTTTTCTGTTCCTTGTTCCAACAAACAACTTCCTCTCTGCATGTTAATGAAATGGGCTGAAGTCAGAGGCGGGTTTCAAAACCCATTGCTAAAGGTTTGTTCATGGGCGCAGAAGCGTCCGGGTGGGTGGGCAGTGCCTCCCACCACCGCCATGACCCGTTTGCCCGATCTGGGGCGAACCAGTAGCAACCCACCTCTGGCTGAAATGTATGAAATCTTACATTATGATAAATTGACCAGTTTTTAAGGTGCCTCAGGACTTTTTCAACCTAAGAAGATAGGAAAATTTATTATTTACAAGTAAAAAGAAAAAACTCAATAACACTATTCCTTCCCCCAATTATCTTATATGACAGTTTTAAGATTTTCCATCAATTTTTCAATTTGCAGCAATTCTGTTAGATATGAACTGAAAGAAGCGTTGGGAAAAGTATCAAGAGGTCAATTGTCTAGAAGTTGCAACTTAGATAAGACATAAACTATAGTTGACAAACCAAATATTTCTGCTGTTGTAAGATGGGCAGCTAATAAATTTTACAAAATACAGATGTGGGGGAAGGAGGGGCAGGCAGACAGACAGAACCAAATGACTGGGCTAAACCAAAATACTGGTTTAATGTTAGCACGTTTGGTGAATTGGGTCTTAATTTGCTTGCTCAGCCTGACTCTTAAAAACTTAGCCAGAAGGGTGTTCCACTGAATCCAAAGCCACTTCTTAAACCAGTGTTTCTTAAAATGTGGTCCTAAAATCACGGAGGTTTTCCTTGAAATCAACATCATTTGCCAGCATATGTTGAACAATGCAATATTAAATTCCGATGAAACAACTGTGAGAAGCAGTAGAGGCACCTAAGTTTAAATTTTATTACAGTAAATATCAATATAACAGATGCAAATAAAAGCTCTTTTGGAATTCTTCCACATGACGCATGCAAACGGGAAAAAAAATTTTTTGGAGTCCTCCATAATTTTCCAAAAGGGGAAGAGAAAACGAAACGAAACAAAACAAAAAAAATATTAAGAACCCTGTTAACGGGCAGACCCGTCTCGCGCTTGATTACCTCCACAACAACAGCGAGAACCACCTCGAACTTCCCCGCCAATTAAGAAACTTGGCTGAAGCACTCTCAAAGGAGGATTGGAAGGCGGAGCGGCGAAGGGCGGGACTTGTGCGCGCCATGCGCTGAAATGATTGGAAGATATTTGTGAAAGCTTTTGACAGATGGAGTCGGGAGCGGTGGGGAAGAGGAAGGGATGGATCGGCGCGACAACTTGTTGGCGCGTGTCGGTGGGTTTCGGGAAGTCGGTCGCTCTAGCTGCCCATTGTCCGTGATTTCCGGTCTCTGAGGGTCCAACTTCCGAGCAGCCGAGGGGCGCGCGGGCACGTCGGCGCCAAGTCGGTGAGTGCGGTGGGGAGTGACGTGGTGGCCAAGGCTGTTGTTGCACTCTCCGTCGCGGGGGGGGGGTTCCATTTGTTCGACGGAAGGGAGCCTCCCGGGCGATAGGTGAGGTCGACCGTGTGGAGGGGCGAAGGGAGGTCGGGGGTCCGTCTCTTCGCGGGGATTGGGGTGGAGGGGAGCATCTCCCGGCGGCGCTCCCGAGATAGCGTACCCCCCCCCCCGCTTCAGCCCCTGACCAAGCTCCCTCCACACGTGCTGGATTACAGTTTTATTTTTGTCTCCAGCCAATCTGGCAGGGAGTAATCTGTCACGGGTGAGGAGGATCCCTCTGGATCACGATTTTTTTTTCCTTCTCCTAACGCGTAATCTTTTTATCTTCTTGTCTCCTTTGATCCAAACGGTGGCATTAAAAATACACGTTCCTACATTTAGTTTGTAACTTGGATGCCTGTCCTTTGTGTCAGTAAGGTTAAAATATATGTGTGTATGTATATGTGTGTATATATATATATATATATATATGTATATATATATACCAACCATGCAAGATTAGGTTGCTGGCAGCTGTTCGAGAAGCAAGAGAGACAGACTCCTCCTGTCCTTGGGCAGAATGACCGCTGTTCCTGATCTGTATTGTGTGTACATTTCCCTCTGTAAAATGTAAATGGCTGTGCTCTGTTGTTTTCTTTGGCAATAACACTGTTGGTGGAGAAGCCTGTTAGTCTGTGATAGCCAGGAGTCTGATTAAGTACCCTTTCAGACTAATGCGTTTTAAGATAACCTTTAATGCCATTTTTTTACTGTAACTACACTGGCCCGCATTAAAAAATGAAATTATGTTGCCCACTCTCAAAAGGAAGTATATATCTACCTATACACATACATTACACACATATACACACACACGTTAATGCATTTTGTTAGTCTGAAGAGATGCCAAAGTGTTACAAGAGATGGGCTTCTTGATTACCGTACCAGTCTCCTGTGACTTGTGTCTAGCAATTTTGGATGAAGTGGAAATCCATCAAATTTAGGAAGCTAACGTAGATACAGACGGACATCCTTTTTCTAAACAAGTGCCAATAATGTGACATTTTAAAAAGACTGAAAGAACCCTCTATTGTACAGCCTACATATTGCAGAGACTGCAGCCAAAAATTATGCTGTTATCTTTTCCAAGAAAATTCCTAGACTATCTTATCAGCTTCGTTTAGAACAAGCAAAAACTAATCTCCACTATCTTAAAATTGTTAGTCTTTTTGAAAAGCTGCTCCCAGAATTTTGATTAGTTTGTTATGACTGCTTTCTGGGGTGGGTTTTCCCACCACTTTTTTATCTAGCCTATAGCCCTGGGATTTCTTTGTGGTCTCCCATCCAAATAGTAGGTTTGGTGCTGGTAATCTGCTAGGTGCTGCTAGGTTGCTTCAGAACTGGACTCAGTGGAAAGAGCTACTATCCCAATTCTTTTCCCGCCAATTTGTTTTGTCTGTCACAGAAGACTACTAAGGTACTTCTTAAATGAGAACTGCCTGTGTTATTTCACAAAAGGATGGTGTTGAAGCAAACCACCTGGAAAGTTAATTAACACTTGGAGGTAAGGCACAACATGTTCCGAAAAGCTTCCTCAAGTTAGAAGTTAACTGAAATGTTTGCTTACTAGCCATGTGGCTAGGAATGTCAGATGTTGTATTCAAAACACTGAAGGCTACCTTTTTTTTAAAGAAAGTTCTACTTGGCTTTTAAAAAGTGTTCTGCTTTTATTTTTTGGAGGTGGGCTGATTCTGATAGACCAGCAGAACCCACAAATCATCTTGTCCTAAGGTTACTCAGCTAAAATACAAAAGTACAGTGATTTTAGTAGAGGTGCAGGTTGTTATGTAACAACTTCTGATTGGCATGGCTGTGTGACAGAAAAGGGCAGCCTTGTATATATTGAGACAAATATTTTTCCTTAGAGTACCTTGAAGCCATTTTGTTGATGCGTGTAGGAACACTCAGCCATCCTGGAGACAGTCCAGATTTCTTGTTTATTAATTTCTCGTGAGCTTGCTAATGGTTGTCTTGCAGCGTAGCAAGTTCTGTTTCAGCTTATTCCTATTTGGAGGCAATGACAATCTCCTGATTGTGTTTACCAGGCATATGCTTTAATACTCTTTCCCTCCCCCTATCTTGTTTATCATATTGTATTATCTTTGTTATTCCATTCTTTGTATGGTTTGCTGCAGCGTAAAAACGAAATGTTCTTTTCTGACATTATTGCAATGACCTGGTGGCAGCATCAAACTGAATTTAAAAATGGTCTGGGTGCTACCAAATGTTTCACCTTCTTTGCAGCATAAAAAAGAAAAGAAAAAAAGGGGTGTGATGGCTGCATTACAATGATTATACTTACATAGCCTCAAGGATTGTTTACGTATAAACTGTCAATTTGTGAACATAATTTGTTGCTCAAGTCTCCAAATAGAAGAATTAAATTGATCATTTGCATGCTTTGTTATAAGGGGTTTTCTTTAATATATGTGGGTATATGCATAATTTTGTATTCATTTATTCTGTCATGGTTATGTAGCGTATATTGGAGCTGGTGACCCTTTGAGAGCTATATACAACAAAATTTCATTTTAATGTGAGCCGATTGGTGTACATTCAAAGTGACAATAAAATTATTATTCTTCTTATTCTAATTTATCTTCTGATGTCCTTATAAAGACCTTTCTTAGCAACAGTTTGGAAGTAGTTTTCCAATGTCATCTACTGGGATGTATTTATTTTCTCAATCTACATCTGAGGTGTCTTGTCAGTCTCCTATGGAGTCTGTCTGTCTGCCTGCTTACCTTTCTACCTATCTATCTGTGCAGGTGTGAGATTGGTAGTAACCAAATCTGATCCTACATAGCTTTCACTAGTTCAGTTAGGTAAGTTATTAAAGTGAGGCCATCAACATCTACTTAATAGTTTTGTATATATCATACCAGTCTAAATTGGTAGGAGGAGTTTCATTTGTATATTTGGTGTTGGACCTCTAGAAGGACCTTCGAGGTGCAGACTTCATCCGTTGTAGGAATGATCCATTGTAGGAAAGACTGCTGGAAATGTGGCAGAGATCATTGTATTTCTGGTAGCCTAGAAAAAAAAATTAATAGTGAAAAAAAATCCAACCAAATTACTTGGATTAATGTTCTTATTTTCATAAGATTTCAGATTTTATTTTCAAGATGTTTTACATCAATTTGCTCTCTTTATTTCTTCATTTCAATGCAGTTAATCCATTTTGCATAAAGCGTAGAACATCTTTATCATCTCTTAATAATTCTCTAATGTCTGTCATTACCAGTTGATTATCTGAATGGATTAATTTGGAAGACAATATGTTTTACTTGTACATGTAGTCTGCAGGTAAGTTTGAGCCACCTCCTAAACCTCAGGTTGTTCTTGATTAATTTTTCCTCACCATCAAAGGTTAATGAATGCAACAATCTGACGATATTTTTTAATGCTATTACTATATATCTTGAAGGGATTTCTAGTTGTTGCTTTTTAAAAAAAAATTGTATTTTTAAAAAGTTCTTCTTTTTTGTGTGCTTCTTCAGGCAACTCAGAGCATGTAAACTAACCAAGGAAACTGAACTCCAGTATGTGGTATATTATGCAGAGCATCCAGAGTAAATATTCTTTGTCAGAGCGCTTGATCCGGACTATAGCAGCCTATAGATCTTTCCCGCATGGCAATGTTGAAGACCTAATACGAAGGGTAGGTGAAAAAAACCTAAGACAAGCTTTTAGTTGTTTTTTTAAAAGTTTCTGGGAATGTTTACAAGGTCTAGGAAACCGAAACTGACTTTACTTGTGTTGGTTGCAATTTTAAGTAATGATTCCTTTGGAGTTACTTAAAATCCCCTGTTCCTTCCTCCTAAATTAAATTTATCAGGTTTGATAAAGAATGTAGGCCCGTCCTTTTCAAATGCAGTTACTACAGATAGTGCTTCACTTACAGTCATTTCTTTAGTGATTGTTCAAAGTTACAACAGCACTGAAAAAAGTGATGACTGTCACTCATCCTGGATTCTTTCTCTTGATCGTATCATATATCAGAAGGAAACAATGATGGAAATAAGATTTTATATCCCAAGAGATTGCCTATAAATAGTGTTTTTCATACAGTGTTAGATGAATTCTAGGATCAGATAATTTCTGTCGAGACTTGAGATCATAATAGTATAAACCTTTTAGCATTATTTAATCCATACCTCTGATGTAACCTTGGGTTTTGAAGAATGTCACTCTAGGGAAGAAGTGTGAATAAACTGAGAACTGAGTGAGAGGCACAGCAGCAAATAAGACAATGTATAACTGTAACATTTAATAGCTAGTATCTAATAGCATATCTTAAATTTGGTAGCTCTTTAAGGAGTTGCTGGATTTCTAGCATCATCATGTGCGTCACAGTTCAGAAAATGGTGGGAAAACAATATAAAAATAATACCACTTTCATATAAATAGTTTTCTGAATCGATTTGCATAATGCCTAATATTGTAAAGTTTGGTTTTTAACTTTCTCCTGAAGATTTTGTCATGGAATTGGCAGCTCCAGAATTGGCATGGAAACTGCTTCCCTCTGTATTATGGTCCAAACTCTGTTCTTATTTCCTACTGTTGTCACTGCAGTATAATGCCACTCAGCAGTAGGAAACAGTCGTCATTCTTCCTTCTTTCCTCTGCCTCTGTGTAAGAGAAAAGGGAATATAGGAGATGTTGTCTCAGAAAAGGCAGCAGCTATGTAACAGAGACATTATATGATCTTTCTCAAGTGGGTAGAAATGTGCTTGTCTGGGTTTGTAAAGATTTTTAAAAAGAAGATACTTCTTAGAAGTTTATATTAATACTATGATCTGTGCAACTACTGTATATTTTAGGTGTTTTTTTTTAAATATTCTGTATGTATTGACACAAGTTCCAAGAATTGTTCCAATTGTGGAGATCAAATTGGCTGGTCCCCGTCTATTACTTTTTCGTCACAAATTCAGCTGCAATAATATTTCTAAGCTACTTTTCAATCCACCAAGGCCCCCAAAAGAAACTACAATTCAACAATGCAAAGTACACATTAAAATGATCCAGAATGAAATTAAAATCTGTCAGAAACCTGACAAAACACTGTGTTTCTAGTTACTCGCCTAAAACTCACTGGAGATGAACCCGCTCCCTCAAAATTTTTACATTTGAAGAGTTACTATAGAAAAGGTATAGTCTTGTCATGAATGTTCTACAGTTGAGTAACTTCCAGGACAGTAACTTCTAATTTGATGTTTTCCATATACACTAGAACTGTTTCCTGTGTGCATTGCCTTTCCAAGTTGCAGTCCTCAGATCTTGGAGATTATCTTGTTGGGAAAATTTTTGCATTGAAAAATGGTTGGAAGGGTTTTTAAAGAATGTCCATCATGCTTCTTGTCATACATGCATGGTTAAAGGAACGTGACTTATTCCAGTTAGAAAGGAGACAGTTTATAGTATTTTTATCCATGTTTTTCAAGCTTCTGCAAGCCTGATCTTTTTTTTTTTCTTCAAAAGGTTTGACTACTTCTCAGTGTCAAATTGCAATAGTCAAGCAGTTTCCAATTACACAGCTCTTAGTGGGCTGAGATGCTTGATTAAGCTTGATTGATACTGTCAGCTGCTTTGCTATATAAGTTGTTTTGTAGCTAGTCTGCAGTCAGGGAGCTATGGGGAGTCAAGATTGACTCAAAAGTACCAGAAAAGAAAAGACCTTTCCTATCCTGATACTGTCTAAATTTAGTAGACTATTATAATCCACAGAAAATGTGCTGGTATAGCTCAGAATTTCTGCCATTGCGCAGTTCCATCTAGAGCAAGGGTGTCAAAACTCAACGTCCAGGGCCCTCCTGAGCTCTGTTTTCGCTGGCAGAGGGTAGCAGGAGGCTGTCGCAGCTGGAAACGGAGCTCAGGAGCCTGTTTTTGCTGGCAGAGCGCTCAGACCACCACAGGTGCCCCCAACACGAGTGATGTTGAGCTGGCTACCCCCATCCTCGAGGTCAAAAATAACTCTGATGCAGCCCTCAATGAAATCGAGTTGACACCCCTGATCTATAGCAAAGTTGAAAAAGGCTGGTTTAGTGTATTGGAGTATTCTTCCCCAATTTGTATGTCCTCCAGATGCATGGAGGCTTAGAATTCTTAGCAAAAGCAAAGGGATTCTGGAAGTTAGAAGTCTGTACATCTGGAAAATTCAGAGATTTGAATATCAGAAAATCATGATCTTGTTCTAAGAACATCTACATTGCTTGTGCTTCTCTACTAATTCCTGTTAGTCTTTTACAAGTAGGGGAAAAAATAAAATCTTTAGTTTTACAATTTCTGTAGATCTTCATGCAAAATTTTCTGATGATTTCTTAAGAAGTGTAATGTTCTTGAAAGATCTATCTCTGATACTGTCCTGCCTAGTACCATACAGTATTCTTCTGATCAAATGGAAGATGGCAGTAGCAGCAGTAGTCTGAATTTCTTTTGCTTCTCTTACTCTAGTTGGTACTTTCCTTCCTCATTCCCTTTGTCCATTTCTGTGGATTCCTTCCCCCGCTTTTAAATTCAAGTAGTCTGGCTTCTCTCACTATAGAAAGAGAAAAATAGCATTCTATCAACTTTCTTCTTTTTCCCAGGGACTGATCTGCCAGAGAACTGCTTTAGAAAGGCAACATGTGGAATTTCATCAGGAGAGGAAATGTTCTGGTCATGCATGCAGTTTTTTATGAATAGAAAGTCTTTTTAAAGCAAACCGGAATAAAGGAGAATGTTTACCTTCAGGGATGTCCTGATTTGGGATTAGAAAAAGTAGGATTGGATTGGTAGGAGAGGGAATGGTCGGTCTCTAATTCTCTAGACATGTACAGTCTCCTTTTTATAGTGGATGAGGTATATGTAAATAGGTATTGTTTTAATTGGAGGCGAGGGGAAATCATAAAGCAATTTGTGATGGAAGAGCTAGACTGAAGTCCATTACTTTTTTTCTAAATTGTAGTCTAAATAAGAAAGAAATAAGAAATAAATTGAGAGCTGGTTTGGTTTAGTGATTAAAGCATCAGACTAGAAACAAGGAACTGAATTGTAGTTCTGCCTTAAACATGAAGCCAGCTGGGTCACCTTGAGTCAATCACTTTCTAGGAAGGAGGAAGCAAGGGCAAACCACTTCTGAAAAACCTTACCAAGAAAACTGCAAGCTCTTGTCCAGGCAAACTCTGAGAAAAGGACAGGATTGAATGGAAGAGTTAGAAACAGAAAAGAAACTAGTTATAATTAACCAAACTAAGTTTTAAATCCACTTCCAAATCTATTGACAGTGTGCCCTGTAAAAATTTTAAGACACTCCTGTTTTTTATTTTCCTAGCTGTCTTAAACAGAAGAACCAGGCCTTGTTGAATATGTCATAGTTGAATATCTGTCATATTCGCCGCTATGACACTACTATTTTGGAAATGTTGAGATAATAGAAAATTAGCAATAAACACAAGGAGCTTGATGATAAACTTGCTTTTTAATTTCAGCCTGTGTATTTCAGTTCATAAATTAAAGATGCCCTAATCGCTCCTGCTTTTAAATGGCAAGTTGATCGTGTAAAGGTGTTGTAATAGTTGTGGCTGGTGGATTAGAAGTACACGATTGGTATCCTTCATTTGTTTCTCCTGTTTTTCCAGGGAGCAGATGTCAACTGTATGCATGGTACGCTGAAACCATTGCACTGTGCTTGCATGGTGGCTGATGCAGATTGCATTGAGCTGTTGTTGGAAAAAGGAGCTCAGGTAAGAAGAAGCACAAGCCTTGTGAAAAACAAATTCAGGAAACCAATTAAGTCAGTGGTTATAACTAGATTTATCAAATACTTTAATGAGATTTATCAAATACTTAATGGTGTAAGATTGGATGGTATTGGATAGTGCTATTGCTGGTTCTGAGGTTGAAAAATATTATATATTCCCAAAGGCAAAAACTGGGAAGTAAAATGCTCCACTGTGAAAAATCCTTCTGAATAACAATACTTTGCCCTGTTGTACTTAAGGAGGATGTATATTTCAGAATCTCATATTCTCTTGAGATTTGTATCCCGGCCATTGTTTTCAAATAGTGCTTTTATTTTTTTGTCATTTAATTCTGTTGCCACAGAATTTTGTGTTTTAGTTTTCTCATCCGTTGTATTATGAATTACGGTGAATTTTCTTCCATAAATAGGGAGTAAGCTATCAGAAAGATCATATTTCTAAACATATAGACAGGATACCACAGTAATTTCTTTGCAGATTTTTGAGGTTTGATCCAGATTAAGTAGTCAAGAAAGAAGATCTGTGTTTTGAGAAAGATTGCTATACTGTACAAAGTGCTTTGCCCTATGGAGTGCTCAGTCCTAATGGAAGCTTGAACTGAATGAAGGATTCCTCTATCCCATTATTGAGCTTACTGGTCATTTTTTTAATAGCTCTTAATCACACTGAAAGCACCTTCCCCCTCCTCCTCCTGTTTTTTCAGGTCAACGCCCTTGATGGCTACAATCGAACAGCCCTTCATTATGCAGCTGAAAAGGATGAGACCTGTGTGGAGATCCTTTTGGAATATGGGGCAAATCCCAATGCATTGGATGGCAATAAGGACACCCCACTGCACTGGGCTGCCTTTAAAAACAATGCCGAATGTGTCCGAACACTTTTGGAAAGCGGGGCCTTTGTCAATGCTCTGGATTATAATGATGACACCCCTCTGAGCTGGGCAGCAATGAAGGGCAACCTGGAGAGCGTCAGCATCCTCCTGGAATACGGAGCTGAGGTCCGGACAGTCAATATGAAGGGGCAGACCCCAATTTCAAGGTTAGTTGCCCTGCTGGTCAGAGGACTTGGCACCGAGAGGGAAGATTCCTGCTTCGATCTCCTTCACAGAGCCGTTGGACACTTCGAATTGAGGAAAAACGGTGCGATGCCACGCGAGGTTATGCGAGATCCACAGCTTTGTGAAAAGTTTACCACGCTATGCTCTGTCCCAGGCACATTAAAGACGCTCTCGCGCTATGCTGTGCGCCACAGCCTGGGTATGCAGTTCCTGCCAGACGCAGTGAAGGAACTGCCTCTGCCAGAATCTTTGAAAGAATATGTCTTGCTTAAATGATGGCTTCCTTTTTTTTTAATAGGATTGTATTAACCAGCACATTGGTGA
Organism: Stegonotus admiraltiensis; assembly: GCA_032468215.1. Lineage (NCBI taxonomy): Eukaryota > Metazoa > Chordata > Lepidosauria > Squamata > Colubridae > Stegonotus > Stegonotus admiraltiensis. Next base: position 245,059 of record JANHZT010005675.1, on the reverse strand, counting down.
TGCACAGTGGACCTGGCATTTCATCTTGGCGACAGTAGTGTCGGCACAAAATAGATTTTACAGATGTAGCTCCAGGAGTCAGCTGGGGTGACATCTGTGTTTTGTCCAGTGTTTTCCCTTAGCTTCTCCATTTGCTATAGTATCCTTCTGACCTTTCTTTAGTGAAGGAGGCTAAGAAAGGACTTCTGGCTTCTTATGGCCAGAAGGCCCAAGTGAAACAAACCTGTGTTCCACCTCCTGAAGACCACTTCCTGAATTCAGGATTTGACTTCTGTTCTCTGTGAAACATTCACAGAGCCGGTTGTCTCCTAGCACCACAAAACAAACTGAGGTGGCTGAAGAATGGAAACATTTTACATATTTTATTCACCGCTTTAAAGCTTCCCAGAATGTTCTTTCACTTCCTGTACTTTGCAGCTCCAGACAATGCTACTAGGCTCATATTGAGCCTAGCAACAGTGGAACTATCTGATATAGTCAGCTTCTGATTTGCCAGCACGTTCTTTATTACTGTACAGTTCTAGTGTGCCCAAGCGAAGAAATGGCAATGAAAGTATTCATTTTTTTAAAAAGTTTAAGGCACCTTTCAAATGTTTCAATGGGTTTCCCCATTGGACACAAGTCAAAACACACTTTTCTTGCCATGCAATTATGATTTTAATTCTCTTATTTTGTGGCAGGCTTCTGTTGCTTCCATTGCCTTGATCTGTTTTAATCGAAATGAAAAATTGGGGGGAGGGGGGGTGACAAGTCGAATTTATTAAGGTCTATATCTGCCATTTCTTAAAAGGTCAATCACTGTAAAGTTGCAGACATGTAAAATTGCACACGTGTTTCTTTCACAAATAATTCTCTTGGTTCGGACGAATTATGAATGCAGGAGTGCTGAGAATAAACCCCAATTACCCCCTTTAGACATTTGGAGCTTTAAGTGCCAAGAGCCTCACTGAGCAAGTCCAATGGCCTGAGTGTGTGGGCATTGTAATTACAACCACTGTTTTATCTGCTATTCAGTTTCAGAAATGGAATTGTAATTTCTGACCATAAGCTTTTTTTTTCTTTTTTTTGGCTATTCTCCCAAGATTGGAGGATTGGCTGTCACATCGGTTCCTGGAGTGTCTATCTGCTCAGGATAATATCCTTGCTTCTATTTTGAAGAAAGGAAGATGGGAATTAGAACCCTAAACAGCCATCTTGAAAATTAGGCAATGTGGGAATAACTGTATTGGTGAAATACAGTCTATGATTCTGGACTGTGGAATCTACGTGATGTGAACAGAGCCACCATTCTCTTCTAGATGTGTTTCCTTTCTTATTGCTCAGGCAAATTAACAATACTAGAATGCCACAGCCTACACCTTTCATACAGAAATAGGGAAGTGAAAAAATACTCTCTACATAGAACATCTGTATTTGGATAGCCAGTCACCACAGCTGAAATATGTGTTTTTGAAGTTTAGGTCCATATACTGAACAAAATGGGTCTTGTTTTATTCAATACAAGAGTTGGGACACAACTACTTATAGAAGGAGAGGAGAAAGGAAGCAAAGTGTAACTATCTTGCTTCTTTGCCTCAGGAAATCCCTCTAGAATTCAGATTTTTTTTTAACCAAAACCCAGAAGCACCACTTTTCAGATTTTCTGTTGAACTGCAGCTGGACTAAGATGATTTGGGAAACATTTCAAAACAATTTTGTTCTTTGTTTCATGCATACAACTCTCCCCCAAATTCTCAAAGGAATAATTCAGTATGAGATGGTTCTGTTTCCCCCTGCTATGTCTTCTCCTTCATATAGATCTGGACCTGCTTACAAGAAAAATCATGTTGTAAGCTCAAAGTGCTCTTTTTGAAGTGCTTGGTTGTGGAGGAACGCTTGTTCAGTGCGCAGATGACTTGATATTAAAAGCTTGTTGATTAAATTTACATTGTACTGGAGTTTCTGTTCTGTATACGTCTTCATAAGAATGCTTCATACGGTTATTTTTCTTCTTGACTATCTGCAAGTTGACTGATTTCTTCCTGCTTAAGTCCTTATTTTTATATTCATAAGGTAGGCCAGCTCGCATTTTCACCAGATGTGTGGGTACACTGATTTCTCAATAGTGATAATTCTGATTATGGAATTTTGAGAATTGAAATCTAAACTTGGGGATAGAGGAACGAGGTAAACTATTTCAATGATGATAATTAGGTGGATTTCATCAAAGCAGAAACATAATATGAATGGGCCACATTATGAGTGGGGTAGCTTTACTGAAAGGGGCTAAATACATCCAAATAATAGGGAGATCCCTAATAGAAAAAGTACCAATCAACAGCTGGATTTTGTTTCTAAAGTTATTGTTAAGGTATTTCGTAGGCCTGCATTCAATATTAACAGACGTATGTATGGCAGATAATTCTGCTGGAGAAACCCACAAGGACTTTTAATTTAGTCATAAGGGCAAATGCTAAATTCCCTTCTTGTAGCTGTTCTTTTCCATTCATCTTGATTACACACTAAAGCCTATATAATATTGGTGGCTCGCCTTTATTTTCATCCACTGTTCAAATGTTGGTTTTTTTTGTCCTGTTTGCTCCCTTGAGCCTGCTTTTAGGGTTACCCAGCATAGGTTCCTGCTCTGCTGTAGGTTTTCCAGAGTATTCAGGGAAGTTCCACAGTGGTAGTTCCATAAACACTAATGGAAGAAAGTTGTGAGCATTGAGCTTAGCCATGCTAAAACGGTCTGGCCCTTCCTAAATTTAACAGTAGATATTAGGGTGTTAGGAAACATCACACATGGGCTGGTTTGTTAAACTGCGAATGGGCCAGGAAAATTGATTACTAGAGAGAAGAATACCCATCCACTTCAAACTACTGCCCGAGGAAGCTATTCTCTTGGTAAAAAGTTTAAGCTTGGTGTTCCGCCTGCCCATTCTTCCACTTAAAAAAATCATGATTTCTGAAAGGGCTTTTCCATGTTGTATCTTTGGAACTTTTTAACTCCGCCTTTATTTTTAAATGCACTTATTTTTAGAGCATGATGGCAGCCATTCTGTTCACACTTTAATCTTATGGTAGTTGCTTTGTGAGGCTGCAGAACAACAAAAATTCTCTAAACTGGCCAATTTACTTACTAGTCCATAGAGATTTTAGTCCTACTTCTATGTGTACAAAAACAACCAAATGTGCTATTCTGCCAATATTCTGAAAGCCGTTTCTAAAGCTACATGTTTACCCAGTCACCGCTTCACAAGAGCTGCCCTAGTATATAGGCTTCACCAATTTAGTGTCTACATAAACATTTACCCAAAGAGCAAAAATACTATCCTTATAGACAAAGTCTACAAGGATGCTTCTTTGGGTTTGCTTTCCTGTCATACATAAAAAAACCCCACAGAGGATTATCAGATCCTGCCTATGCAGTGTTTCCTTTAAAGGAGCCTGTGTTGCGCAGCAGACTAATGCTCTTGTTAAAGGGAGTTTTAAGCATCCAGCTGCCTGCAATTACTGCGAGTTCAATTTTCACCAGGCTCAAGGTTGACTCAGCCTTCCATCCTTTCTA
>JANHZT010005675.1:200966-212330 GCA_032468215.1 Stegonotus admiraltiensis | reverse complement strand
TAGATACACTTTCCCATGTTGCTTCTTTAATGTTATCACCACCATCCACAAGCCCTTGGTAACCCTGGAACAAAAGGACTGCATTACCAAAATTTCACTACAATCCATTAGATAAAGGCAATAGAATTTTTTTTTTTTTGAGTTTGGGGGTAAAGCATAAGATGTAAATAACTTCTCCTTATCATTCCAAAATATTTTTTTAAAATTCTAACAATTTCAACCATGCTCCAGCAGGGGTCCACAGCAAACACAGTGAAGCAAAAATCACATGCACGCACTAATGTCATCATGTTAATGCTGCAATTATGCACCTCAATGCAATCACGCAAACTGAAGAATTTGCACACTATGCATCATGCCCATTTCATCATCTGCCAAGCTCTCCATCCATGCCCCATTCTCTGGTGATATGGCCGCACCAAGCTACATTCCTGTGGCCCTCGGTTGGGAAAACAGAAACTAAAGCGTAAAAAAAGTCATTGTTCCCTTTTTTGAGCCCAAGAGCTTCGAAGGTCACAGAGCAAAATATAGTGACATTCTCCTATCTTTCCTTGGACTTTTCCCAGCAAAAAAGAGAGTAAGGACCAGAAAATAAAAGATGGAATATTATATTGTTTGAATGCTCTCCCCATGAAAATGCAAAGGTTACAATTAAATTCTCATTTGGACCATTCCCATGTCAAAATGCTGAAATAGTGCAATTACCAATGTACAAACAGAAATAAGGAGATTATTTTCAATAGTTTGGATTTAGAAGTATACAGCTTAGCCTATCTGGTATGAGGAAGAAGAAAGGTAGAGTTCCATTATAAAAATGAAGATCATATATAAGACCTCCAGGCAGGCACAGAAAATTACATATCTTTTAGAAAAAAAGAGATAGGTTACAACTCTTTTCCCTCTCTATGGATGGGTGTATGCAGATAGACATGAACTCTTGGCATGCACACAGATTAGCCGTGTTATTTGAAAAATGTTGGGAGAAAACAGAATTATTTTGTGTCTTTTTGTACTTAAACAAAATTTCTGTAGATAAGAAAAAAAGTAGTTTTTTTGGGAGAAGTAGTTTGGCACATCAGGGAATACTTGAAAGTGATATTCCTATCTCTCTTGGCAGATTAAAATGGGGTTGCATCGTCCCCGGAATGTTGGAGGTGCGGCCATAACCAAGGGATGTTCTACCACATGTGGTAGACCTGCCCTAAGATTAGAAAAATTTGGTGGAAGATAAAAAAATGGCTGGAAGAGATAATTGGGTGGAAGATAGAAAGAAAACCGGAACTATTCCTCCTGGGTATTTTGGAAGGGAAAATGGGGAAAAATTACAATATATCATATTACATATACTAACTGCGAGTAGAATTGCCATAGCACAAAATTGGAAACAACCGGATATCCACCCAAACCAAATTATAATTTAAAAAAATACAAATGTGCAGAAATGGACAGATTATCTATGGAAATTAAGGAAAGGGAAGATACCAAGTACTATTTATCTATCTATCTATCTATCTATCTATCTATCTATCTATCTATCTAGCGTATGGCTGGTCACACACAATATTAAAACACTTCATTTTTACAGGTTAAAACAATTAGAACAATTAAAAATGCAGTACGAAAACCTAAGAGGAAAAACAGAAATAACACTTCAGAGTTTAATTTCAGAGTTTAATTTCAGAGTTTAAGTACTATTTAATTTGGAATAGATGGTATTCCTGGCTTGAGAGTAAATCTAAAATGTAAGCAATATTTTGTCATGAAACCGAATTGTGAATGGAAGTTATTATAACTTAGATAAGGATGTAAGTTAAGATAGTGATAAATAGAAGTAGAATTTGTGTATGGAAGTTAATTAGGATAGAGATACCGATGTAGAAAAGCTGTTACTAGAGTTTAAGTTTTGATGTGTTTGTTTTTGTTGTGTGTTATGGTTTTCTATTTTTTTGCTCTTTTCTATTTTTTGTACTGTGTATTTTAATGTTTGAAAATTCAATAAATATTTTTTTAAAAAATAAAATAAAATAAAATGAGGTTGCATCACTATCCTCTATTGTTTGAGTAGATTAGGATTAATTCAGGGGTGAGGGATATTGATGCCATACTCACTTATGCAGGTCAGGCTAGCAGGAGTGTTAAATGCCAAGATGTCAAAGCCAGCTATTCCCTTTCTTAGCTAGAGCTCCAATGCTTAACAAAGCTAACGAAGACATCACTGAGTGAGAGAACCATCCCATCTACTCACCTCATGAACAAAATATACTTTGGCACCAGTGTACATCCCCACTCGGACCACTGCTCGCACAGCAGCATTCATACCTATTTAGAAAGAGGAAAAAAGGAACAGAGGTGGCATTTATACCTGCAAATCACACGTGGAGTATGATTTTGTATAAATTTTGAGCCAGTCACTCTCTCGCTCAGTCCAACCCACCTCACAGGGTTGTTGGGGAGAATAGCAGGAGGAAGGTGTGTGGGATATGTTTGCTGCCTTGAGCTACTTGTAAAAATAATAAAAGCAGGATACAAATAAATGAACAAACATCACTACATTATCACTCTGGGATCTGCAAGGCTTCCCCATACCTCTTCCAAAATTGAGCTGCAGAAGCAAAAGATTCCTGAAGGCATTGATTTTTTAAAGGTTATGCTTTCATTTCAACAAGATCTTCCTTTCCTATTAAATCACAGAAGAAGCCCATAGCAAAATTAACCAGATTCGTGGAAAGCATTGACTTATAGAATCTCTGGCAGAACTGGCATAGGGATAAGTGCAAACTCAATCTTTAATAAAATCAGGTTGGTGTGAGTATTTGGATGACCAAGGTCTGGGGAAGTTTTCCATCTGTAGCACTGAATAGGACTACGCTTCCTTCTTTGGCACCAGTGCATAATTTAGGGATCTTCATGGACTTACAGTTCTTGCTCAAAGGAGCAGATGGCAGCTGTGGGCAGGAAAGCCTTCACAAAAAAATCATATAATGTGTCATCTGCTTCCATACTTGTGCATACTCTGCATTGATCACGTTGCATGTGGACTATTGCAATGTGCTGTATACGGGGCTATTATTGAAAATCACTTAGAAGCTAGAGCTTATTCACACAGAGCAGTATAAGCAGTGCGTCCATATAACATTTCTGCTCTGTGAGCTGCATTGGTTCCCACCAGGCTTCCAGAACATTTCAAGATGCTGGTTATTATCTTCTAAGGCCGTGATGGCGAACCTATGGCACGTGTGCCCAAAGTGGCACGGGAGCCATGTCGCCTGGCACGCGTGGCATTGCCTGTTCCTCTTCCGGGTTTCTGGCATGCATGTGTGGGTGACAATCAGCTGGCGTTTTTGCATATGGCAGTGCTGGAAATTAGAAGAGCTGATCTTCTGTTTTCCTGCATGCACGCCAGCCAGCTGTTTGTCGCATATGCATGCACGCCAGAAACCCGGAAGAGGAGCTGACTGAAACCAGAAGTTCATTTTTGGAGGCGCGCATGCACCCTGGGCAACTCCTCTTCTGGGTTGCAGCTGAGATGCGAGTGCACACTCCCTTTTCGGCACTCGGTGCTGAAAAGGTTCATCATCACAGTTCTAAGGCATAGTGCCTTGTTATCTGAGGGGCATCTATGTTATGTAGCTTTAAGCTGTCCTACACAACTGGACAGAATTAGCAGGCTTTGATCCCATCAATTATACAGTACAGGTAGTCCTCGACTTACAACACTTCATTTAATGACCCTTCAAAGTTACAATGGGACTGAAAAAAATGACTTATGGCCATTTTTCACACTTATGACCGTTGCAGCATCCCCATGATCATACGATCAAAATTCAGATGCTTGGCAACCGGTTCATATTTATGACGGTTGCGGTGTCCCAGGGTCATGTGATCCCCTTTTGTGACCTTCTGACAAGCAAAGTCAATGGGGAAGCCGGATTCATTTAACAACCGTGTTGCTAACATAACAACTGCAATGATTCACTAAACAACTGTGGCAAGAAAAGTCATAAAATGAGGCAAACTCACTTAACAAATGTCTCACTTAGCAACATAAATTTGAGGCTCAATTGTGGTTGTAAGTCGAGGACTACCTATATCATCTGATGGGACCCAGGAAGTGGCATTCTCTGTTGCAGCACTGCTTTAGAAAATGTTCCCAGGCAGCTTCATATGGCCCCCATCCCAACTTTATTTAAACAAACCTTAAAATCTGACTTTTCTTTGAATTAAAATGAGTTACAGACTCCTTCTGGGATATATTGGTCTGATAGAATTTGCATTATATTTCCAGCTGTGTACCTTTTCTTATTTTTGGTTTTGTATTATTTGCTTTATATTTAAAACGCCCAGAGTTATGATGGAACTGAATACTTTTATTTAGTTATTTAAAAAGGTACAAAAAGAAAACCACCCACCCAGTACAAAAATTGTGCAATCCGAATGCTTTACTTTCCAAGAAGATGGTCTGAGATTGTCTGCTGGGGCTGATTAAACTCAGGGAAAAGTGGCAAGTAAGCAAAATCAGCATGGTAACAGAGAAATGATGGTTTGTGTGTGTAGTTTAGATCTGGATGCCCTGAAAATGTACAATGAATTATGCAAGAATAAATAAGAATAAGGAGAGGAAAGGTGGAACAATGCTGTTCTCCTTGGTGGGTGAAAATTCTCTACCATACTTATGAATATAAATGAACGTAGATCAAATATTTCCAATTTGTGATATAAAGCAGCCAGAACAAGGTAAAGACTCCAGCATGAGGCCTGTAGCTTACAAATAGTCCCATGTAGTAGCCTGATATTCTTCTGAGAATCTTCTAACCTGCAACTCCTTCTTCAGTAACCACTTAAAGGTAGGCTAATAGTTCATTCATGGGCTTCTATTCTTTTTGATGGCTATTTAGAAAAGTTGTCTTCTATCAGGGGGACTAATAGAGGAGGAAGGAAGATGTTCATGAAAGAGTTTTTAAGTTAAAAAAAAAACAGCTGCAGAAACCTCGGGACAAGAGAAATGGCCCTGCATGGGGCTACATTCCCCCACCCCCCAATAAAGAAGTTTCTGCCTGAAGTAGATCTCAGGTGAGACAGGCAAACTCAACATCTCCCAGCTAGAGTGGAAACATAGTTAGGAGGAGGGGTGGCTTACTCAAGTTGTTGGATCTCTCAATTTTTATGTGGGTGCCTCAGTTGCAAATATGTAGCTATTTCTGGATATAACTACTCCAGACAAAGATATTAGAGTATAGATAAAATCCAAGATGGGTGGCCTGTAAATTTTATGAATAAATAAATAGAAGGAGTTTTCTTAAATTTGCTTTTATAAAAACTTATGGAAGGCAACATCACACTATTGCAATCTGGAAACTCTGTTCTCAAAAAAACAACAACATGAAGATGACGAATATTCTGACAATAGTTTCAAAGAAATGCTACAGATGTATCTGAAAATCTGCCCCTTACTTTCCCCCCCCATCCATTTCCTTTGGAAAACGATACACTTTTCCATTTCCAATAATTTCCAGTGATGCACTATTTCATTCAAGCCAATAACTTGGCTGGACTACCTTTCTCTTAAGAATTAGCACAGGTTCCAACTTTGTCCCAGACACAATTCCATTTTAATGTACCAAATGAACATATAAATAATGCTTTGGATCAGTGGTGATTTTCAAAAATTTTCTCTACTAGATCTGTGGGTGTGGCTTGGTGGGCATGGCATGGCTTGGCGAGCGTGGCTTGGTGGGCCTGGCAGAGGAAGGATACTGTAAAATCTCCATTCCCTCCCCACTCCAGGGGAAGGATACTGCAAAATCTCCCTTCCCTCCCCACTCCAGGGGAAGGATACTGCAAAATCCCCATTTCCTCCCTTATCAGCTGGGACTTGGGAGGCAGAGAATAGATGGGGGCGGGGCCAGTCAGAATTTTTACTACCGGTTCTCCGAACTACTCAAAATTTCCGCTACCGGTTCTCCAGAACTGGTCAGAACCTCCTGAAACCCACCTCTGCTTTGGATACTAAGTACAAATACTAATTGTTACAGTCTGAGTTTCCTAATGACTTCTTAATAAGGACCGATGACACACAAGATCAATGTATCAAATGGGGCCCCTGTGGAGTGCATTTGTATTCTTAGATTAGTGTTTCACTATTAAAACTCCTCTGCTATGTCTCCTTCTTCATTCTGGAGCGATTGTAGTTTCTTGCTACTCCGGCTTACAAGTTGCTCATAAACCTCGATCTTCCCTAGGAAGGATTGCACATTTTATTTTTGAAATGCTGACATTTAAAGCCAAGTGATGTAGAACAGTCTACCATGCCAACTTTCTGCTGCCTCCAAATATACCACACCAGGAGAGGGGAGGTAATCCAATGCCAGCCATTATATACCCCCAAACTGTCTCCAGTGGCTGATTGAAACAAGGAAAACTCTGCATATTCAAAGCAATAGGTGGAAGTTAGCTACCACTTTGAAAAAGTCTGCTTTTGAGGTAGGAAGATGCAAAATGCCCTCGGCACTCAATCAGTCTTACAGAATTGATAAGAAGGCACAAACCCAACATTACTAAGGAATATTTCCATAGCAAAAAAGGAAAATGAAGCCCAGAACCTATTATGCATTTCTAAGAATTATTACTTTCCACTGCAAATTAGAGCATGGAAATGGCTTGCCAAAGGCTTGCCACTAATCATTAAATACCTCCTCTCAGAATAAACTAAAAAAAAAAAAGCAGACAACATGCCATGTTTGAAAAAAATGCTATTTGGTTTTTCTGGTTTTGTAATAGTCCCAATTAATCAAGAGGCACAGGAGCTTGGGAATTTCAGGAGTAATAGTGCCAAAATACCCAGTTAGTGTAGTTTATCTATCCTGGATATTATCCACATGGATATCAGTGCCCCGAAATTCCTAGACAACCTAATTATATTTGGGAATTCTGGGAGTTAAAGTCCATACATCTGGAGGGGGCCTTGAGGCAGTGGTGGGTTTCAAATTTTTTTACTACCAGTTCTGTGGGTGTGGCTTGGTGGGCGTGGCATTGTTTGGTGGGCGTGGCTTGGTGGGCATGGCAGAGGAAAGGATACTGCAAAATCCCCATTTCCTCCCGATCAGCTGGGACTTGGGAGGCAGAGAATAGATGGGAGCGGGGCCAGTCAGAATTTTTACTACCGGTTCTCCGAACTACTCAAAATTTCCACTACTGTTTCTCCAGAACTGGTCAGAACCCCAGTCAGAGCTGAAACCCACCTCTGCCTTGAGGTTATGGAAAACTAATTTAGTATTCAGCCTTAACAAGATACTTTTAAAAAAATGATTTGGAACTTGATTAAAGATTTCAAAACCCTACACAAATAAAAAGGATTTAACCTGTTACTGGAAAAATATAAAGCCTAGGCTTCCAAACTGGGGGGTCATCCCAAAGAAGACCTTATTTTGAGCAGCAGACAAATTGCTTGCTGATCTCAAAGAACAAGCAGTTGATATGGAAGAAGTGCTCATTCAGAAGTTGTAATACATGAAAATACATGAAGCAATGTCTCTTTTCCTTTAAGAGGATTTCCCTGGTATTGGTACCTATTTAGGGCATCTATACAGTTTTTGTGTATTTTGCACTTCCAAAGCACAAGATAATTTGTTATCAATCTTTGGCAATTTTGGCTTTGAACAGTACTCCAGAAGTTGCACACATACACATACACACACAAAAGGATGCTTCATATGCTTGAACTTATCAATGCCTGATTTACTCTATGAATATATTTTCTCACACGAATTTGGGAAGACTTGGGGAACCCAAACCCAATTTAATTCTGCCATTGAATGATCTATGCCAACTGAACTGAAATCAAAACAGTCATAGGTGTAATGTAAAGGAGACCCCCAAGAAACATTGGTATACATGCTCTTCTCACCAACCTGCTACCCCTCTATATTGGTGGGACTGCAGATCCCCTTAAATAGCCATTGATCATGTGATCATTCTGAGAGTTGACCCAATACATCCTAAAGGTGACAATCTGAGGCAGGCTGATAAATAGCTTCTCAGTTGTTCAGCTTGTGAATGCAAGCAGTGTGAGATATCTTTCTGTAATATCCTCCCCTTCAAACTCTTCTACAACCAATTGCTCCTTCCTATAGCCAATTGTTGTGGGCAGGTTGGGCTCCAATTTATACCTCAAACAAAAGTTGTATAATGCATGCAGCCCTCAAGCTGCATGAAAGAAAGTTGCTTGTGTTCTCAAGAACTCCTTCAAAGTTGTCCCTTAGTAATAATTTTAATGAAGTAAAAGGAGAAAAGAATGAAAGAGGAATAAGTAAATTAACCATATTGAATGCATTTAATGAAAACCTAATGAAATCAAGAATCCTAGTGTTGGTTCCAGCCCCACCTACTTTTAAGACTGCAACCTCTGACATGCCATATAAAGTCCAAAAGAATTTCCAGACTGAAAACATTTGCAGAACTCTACTTTAAACCCATCGGTAAGATTTGACCCAGATACAATGGGTCTGCCTTCATGAGTTGCCATGGTTTTCCCAGTCTATTATTTGGGTTTTCTATCCATCAATTAGGGATGACCTAGCCACATAATGAATGAGCCATTTGTAACAACTAAAAACCTTTGTCCTTGTACTGCTCACAACCTTATAGCAATTTTTGGCTGGGTATTTCTTCCCTAAAAAGATTTTTTTTTTCCAAAAATGCCCTGCATTTGTTATTTTGTATCTGTCCAAAAGAATAATCAGGATGAACACGGTAACTATGAAAAATTTTGCAAACCAAACTGGTAGCACAATTGTGTGTCCATGAGTGATATTTTTGCTAAGGAGCCAATAGGCTGGGTTTTACACGATATTTGATATCAAGGCAAAGACCTCACTGAATCATGATGCAAGCTTCTGAAATAATTATACAAAGGGTTTTAATGTTGGAGAAAAACAAGCCACTAAAGTTCTATTAGATCAAAAAAAGAAAGGGAGTTAGAGATCATCTAGTCCAGCTTTTAGACTTAACTGTGGAAAACTTCAGCATGCTGACAAATGGTCACCTACCCTTTTTCTATTCATAAATCTCTGCAAACATATATATTAAAAGTGCAACAAGAATTCTGAGAACAAACATACATTTTCAAAAAGGCGTTTGAAACTGAAACAATATAAACATTAATTATTTCAATATGAGATGTGTGAGTTTTAGATTATGTGGTCACGTTACCTACACACACACAAAGTATATATTTTGTTTTTTTCTGTCTTGTGCTATTTATAGTATATTATGCTGGTCTGTTCAATTGCTTTCTAATCCACTTAAACAACAACTAACAACAGGAGGTGGACTAAAAGCTCAGATTTGGAAGGGGAAAGCTAAGTTAAAGGAAAAAAATAATTAATAAAAGTCTGGAAGCCATATAGGCAGGAGGCAGTAAAAAAATTGATCCTACAAGCCATCGGCTTCAGAGGGAAAATGAATAATAAAAGAACCAACCGGACTGCTTTTAAAACACTTTTTAAGCAATAGAAAGAAGATTAGGGAGGGGGTGCTGCAGCTGAGGAAAAGATTTCCCTATAAGAAGGCTGGGGGTTGTTGTGAAGAAAGAAAGAATGCCTTGGTAAATAGGATCAACCCTAGTATGCATCCTCCTGAGAAAAAGTTTTCACTGTTGAAAAAAACCTCAGGGGGCTGGAAGAAGAACTGCAGGGACAGAGGGGGAGGGGAAAGAAACCTGTGGGTCAAATAATTGCTTCCCACAAACTTTTTACTTTGAATAAATCTGTAGCACACCTATTAGCAGCAGTTTGCAAATTAGTCTGGGGAAATTCCGATAGCCAGAATGAAAAACAAATAAATAAAATAAATACTGGAGTATTCAGCCCCTTTTATCCTGATTCCACTGGGATTCAGAACATTGCAGTTTTTGCCGCTTGTTTTTCAGGCTATTTAACAAAGGTAATCTGAAAGCCAAGAAAATTCAGAGAAGAGTAGACAATCCACTTACCTTGGGCATCGCCTCCGGAGGTCAACACAGCAATGGCCTTGCCAATCCCCATCGTGGTACTGTGCTCATGTTTTAACGGTGTATGTGCCATTCTCCGAGCTGGAAGATCAACAAAAAGTTCTTAAAGAGGCTGATGGAGAAAAAGCCCGTCGTCTTCTTGGCCACCCTGTTCCCCCTCCCGCTAGGAACAGACACGCTGCCTCTGAGGTCCAGAGTGCCCTTCATAGACCTCTGTTGTTGCTTTTCAAAGTCTTTGTCCCGCCTCCTCTCTGGTCAATGATAAGTGAGACTGTCACATGTAAGTGATCCTTAAAGCTGCGTCAGCCACACCTAATCCTAAAGGGTACATGGCCAGCTGTCCTGAGTACCAATGAACAGGAACTCTGAAATGATGTTACATTATTAGCTGTGTTTTGCTTAGGTACTTGTAGGGACTTGGGGAGAACTGGAGTTGGATTAGAGTCTACAAGAATATAGGAAAGAAAGAGGCAAAGGTAGCAGTCCTATATCCCTTTTCTTTTCAAGTGCCATTAAATTCAATGGGACATACTCTTCAGTAAACACACATGAGAAAGCAACATTAAAATTACAAATATTTTGTTTTAAGGACAGTAGAACAAGGTGTGTTAGAAATGCCACTTTAAAAATCAAGGAGGGATCATGGAGTGTGAGCAGAAGGATGGATCCTTAAATATTAAATAAATATAAGATTGATCTTAAAACATAATCTTTATATTGTCTCGTGGCATACAGTCAGTCAAGTTATCTTTTAATTTGTCTGATATGTTCTTGCTTGATTAAAAGATGATCCTCATGAAATGACCACCATTTTTTTTAAAGAGAACACATCAGCCAGTTTAGGATAAACAACAAAAAATAGAAATTAGAGTACACCAGGGATGGGCAACCAGAAGATTCTCAACTCCAATTTGGGGGGTCTCAGAGCAGACCCCTCCCCAATTGTGCAATTAAATGTAGCAACAGATGGTTCATTTTGGGCACATGTTCTTCTCTGGTCTATTAAAGTTCTACAAAGCATGACTGTATGATATGATATATAATATATGATGATATATTATATTATTTGCTGGATTTAAAACCCACCTTTCCTCTATTAGCTCAAAATAATATTAAAACCTTTAACCTCTAAAGTACTAGGTAGAGACTTCTATTTCCTTCTCTGTCACTGAACACACTCAAAACCGTAGAAATGGTGGTGGACTTTAGGAGAAACCCTCCCATACTACCACCGCTTTCAATACTAGACAACACAGTATCAACAGTAGAGACCTTCAAATGTCTAGGTTCTACCATATCTCACAACCTAAAATGGACACCCAACATCAAAAACATCATCAAAAAAGCACAACAAAGAA
>JANHZT010005675.1:172960-184239 GCA_032468215.1 Stegonotus admiraltiensis | reverse complement strand
AGGCCATTTTCGCCCTCCCCAGGCTCCTAGAAAGGCTCTGGAGCCTGGGGAGGGCGAAAAACGGGCCTACCGAGCCCCCTGTGCCATCACATGCCAAAAGCAAGGGAAGCATGGGGGGGTCACGCATACATACGCGGGGGCGGGACGCATAGAATTATGGGTGTGGGCACTCACGTGCACAACCCCCCCTGCACTCCCCCCGCTTTTGGCACGCGATGGCAAAAAGGTTAGCCATCACTGACCTAGAAGAACAGAACAATAAAAAGTGAATAAATTTAAGGGTTTATTTTGGTGAGAAAATCCTAAACAAGGAAAAAGATGGATAAGAAAAGATGACACTGTTAAGAGATGCCCGTAAATAAGTGCTGGAGATGTGTGAAATATAAGTGTTCATAGAGTAACCAACTATCCATAAGCCATTTTCTGTGGAATGCCATATGCTAAATAAATAAATAAATAAATTTCTGTGGAATTGTTCTTATTTATGCACATGCCCATTTATCTGTGCTCTCACATTGAGATTATTTTTGTCCCTGGCCATGAGGCTTATGGATGCTTGTTTTAGGATCTTAATTTATTCTGCATATTATATAAACTTACTTTGTCAACTTTGTAAATTAGTTTAAACCACTTTTGCATCTTATAAAATATTATGTAGACACACTATTGTACTGTGTACTTTCTGGTAACGTATGGGATTTTTTTTTCTCCCCAGACAGTTCGGGAAGAAGAGAAAGAAATATACAGGCAGCTGATTCAAATGGTTACAGGGAAAAATCTGTCAGCTTCCAAAGCCTCTTCATTATTGTCTCTTCACCTGTGAGTGTCTGAAATATATTGAATAATCTGATTGTCTACGCGTTTGTTTCCAAAATTTCTGGCCTTTTGCTTTTGTTTTCAGGACCAGATGTGGAGGTTCCAATAAAAAAACTACGAAAGAAACGGAAAACAAATGTATGAAACCTTTTGATGTTTGTGGCCCCTCTCTGGGCAACCCATCATCCAGTCTTCTTAGGATGCAGGAGCACCATTCTCACAAACCACTGCCGCAACCAGTTTGTAGTTTTCCTCCCCATGTTAACTTTGATCCCAAGACCAGTACACCCATACAACAAACAAATCTACCAACATTGGATGTGCAGACTGAAGGTAAAAGCAACTGATACACTATGAAATATTGTGGGTTTTATTTCCTGACCCCAAACTCTTGACTTACTATTTTCTCCAGGCCATCTGCACTGTTAATTCTCAGATGCAGGTTTGTTACTTCTTCCAGCCTGGTACCTAAATTAACTGAATAAATCTGAATTCAGTCATTGTATGGATTCTGTTTTGGAGAAAATTATTGGTACAGAGTAATAATCTTGCACCCTGTTTTGTTTGATTTAGGATGTGATTCAGTCATAATGCTAAATGGCAAAGACTTCAGATCTCCAGCTCCAAGGCAAGTGGGCTTTCTGACTTGTAGAAACTACAATTTATTGTTTTGAGGGGAGTAGAATAAAAAAAAATGGTTGAAGTAATTTTGTTGAGCTTAGACTAACAGAATAAAGAGAGCAAATTCATTAACGCTCCATTAATTTCAGAGGGACTTTAGCATTATTTATTTCTGATTTTGGGATTGTCCATTTGGCCTTAGTTTACTTGGAATAAAACATTTTACTGCATCAGTAATTTGTACAAATTTTGTGGTTTTATGTAATAAACCTCAAATTTTAGAAGTTTTTTTTTGTTCCCATCCCTAGACTGTGAATGTTAAAAGGTGTCTCAGACTTTTCTCCAGATTTTCACTGCTTTTCAACTCTGCTGCCGTTTAGAGTTTTTCTCTAGTCCATTTGCAGTACCATTTACTGAAGCATTCTGTTTCCCATGGCTTTTAAATATGCAGTATCATTCAAGCAGAAAGTGTGACCTTTTCCCAATTGTTGACTCCAATAAAGTTCTGAAATTGCTAGTAGAAATTGCTAGTAAATTTTTGGTAGAAATTTTTGTTTGGTTGCCAAGTGCACAATTGGACTTAATGTAGTGCTCTTGATATTTTCTTCTCTCTTAGCACTACAATTGAACTTAGCTTTAATACTTCTTGTTTCCTTTTTCTTGGAAGAAGCATTAATCCTTTCTGCTTTCCTTTTAGTACACCTTTCTTTGAGGCTGAATTGTGGATAAAAGAATTGTAAGTACATTCCATTTCTAAACCCTTATTATAGTTGTTCTTCATAAACTCATATAATCATCTATTTAGTGTTTGTGTCTCTAGTTTAGCCTTTCTTAAAGCTAAATTTTCTTGATTTGACTAGCAAAAAAAATTGCTTTTGTTCTCCTTTTCCATTACTGTAAAGAAGCTAGACAGTCTAAATTCCTATTGCTAGTGAGGGAAGAAAACTATATGTTAAGTTCACATATCTTTGTTGTATATTACATAGGATCACATAGGATAGAATATCTGAGAGACCAAAGCATATGGGACTTTAATCAATCTGTGGTCTCAAGACTGAAAATATTTTATAGAAATCATTGTGAAAAATTGTGAGGGAGATGGGCAGTTAAGCATGATAGATAGATAGATAGATAGATAGATAGATAGATAGATAGATAGATAGATAGATAGATAGATAGATCGCCTGTGAAATCACTTTTCTACTTACATACCAGTATTGAAGCGCTTTCACGGGTAAATACAAATCTTTTCTGTTTTAAAACAGAAAAATGAGCATTCAAATCCCAGTATGAAATCTTAGTCCATACTATTAGATCCTTTCTTGTAGATCTTTCAGTTAAATTTTGGCAGTATTTAAAAGATTGTTGTCACAATTCACCCTTCTGACTTTCTGAAGAACTGGAATATTGCTGTGACATTACTAGGAGTGCATTCATTTTTTCCCCTCCTACTTACTTTTCAGGAGGCTAGGAGGATATCTTAAAACTGCCCCACATGGCCTGAATCTGACTATTTGCTACAGAATAATACCAGTTTGATCTAGGAATTACCAGTGAAATGCAAATGAAGTCCCAGTGTGCAGTATGCAAGTTGCCTACCTTGAACTAAAGATGTGTGTGGGTGTCCAATAGGACTAGCAATTAACTTGGCAGACATGACACACTCACCCATCATTCCCCATCCTATATCTCAAAGCAGCTTTCCCATAAGGAAGGAGCAGAAGCTGAAAGAAATAATAAAGACAGGCATAACTAAAAGTGTGCAAAAATGAATTTTCATGGCTGGTAATTCTGAATATTAAGTTTATTATGTACAAACCTCTGTCTAGAACCAGTGTATATGACTCCCGAGCCCGTGAGAGATTGCGACATATAGAGGAGCAGAAAGCCTTGGCATTGCAGCTTCAGAATCAGGTGAGAAAACTCAATATGGTTATTGTTTTTAAAAGCTCATTGAAATTATATCAGAGCTGAGAAAGGTGTGTGATTTTCCAGGTGCCTTCTGTCTTTGCTATGAATAATAGTAATTGATGCAATTGGATACATAGTTTCCCTTAAAATTGCCATCTGAATCCTTTGCTTTACCTTTAATGCATGCTAGTTGACCCATGTCCTGTTTGGTCATGGTTTCATAGGTACAGTAGAACCTCTGGTCATGACCACAATTTGTTCCATAACTTTGGTCGCAACCCGATTTGGTCATTACCCAAACCTAATTTTGGAAATTTGGTGCTTACAAAAAAAATGGCGCAGAAGGGGAAATCGGTCATGGGAAAAAAATTGTGAATTTTTTGGTTGGAACCTGATTTGGTCGTGGTCAGAAGCGTTCGTGACCAGAGGTTCTACTGTATTTACTTCCCTAAATAGATTAAGAGAATGACCATAGTTAATCAAAAAAGCAGTGGGAGTAGAAGTGACATCTGACTTGTTGCTGGCTTCCCCATTGACTTTGCTTGTGGGGAGCTGGCAGGGAGTGTCAAAAATCATAATCACATCACCATGGTGGCACTGCAGAGCAGCACATCAGTTTTGTTGCAGTGGCCACAAGTTTCCCAATACAGCTGGTCTGAACATCCTTGAAATTTCAATCCCACAGGAGTAATGGGTCCTAGATATTGGACACATTCTTTAAGGTATCTCAATTCAAACATTTTTGTCCTATAGTGCACGGTTTCACCTACTTGAAGGTTATAGGCCTGGCCTAATCTCTTTTGGAAGTATTTTAATCTGGGGTTTTAAATTTGTTTGTGGGGTCTTAAATTGTCTCAGCCAATCTATTTAATATTTTTAACATGGTGTTAATTTTTGTATTATATGTATTTATTTGGCTGTTCACCGCCCTGAGTCCCACTGGGAGAAGGGTGGTATACAAATTTAAATAATAATAAATAAATAAATAAATAGATGAAAAGGTTTATAGATTAAATTGGAAACTGAGAAGCTAGATATCGACAAGCTTGACTATATTTATGAACAGTCACTAGATTTCCCTGTTGTTGATATGGGCTTTAGCTTCATATAACTGTAATTCCAGATAGGTTTGATGACTGCATCCTTCTGTACATCAACTAATGTAAGAAATCCAGACAATAGAGGTGGACAATTTGATGGCAATTCCTGTCCACAGACATCTGGGATTGCCCACTGGATGTAATGCTAAGTGTCACTATTTTAATGATCTTTTTAGAGATTGCAGAAAGAGACCTCAGTACCCGAGTCAATAAACTTACATCTTCGAGTTCCTCTTGAAAAGGAAATTCCTGTAACCATTGTTCCAGAGGATAATAAAAGAGTGAATAGTGAAAATGAATTTCCTGAAATTACAGAGGTTAGTTTTTAGATTAATGGTAAAAAATTTTGATGCCTTGGTGAAATAAGTACCTGGACAGTAGAGTTGAACAATTATTGTGGCAAAGTCATTTTTAAGATGTGTGTCTTCATAATACATCTCTGTGATAACATGCTCTGTCCTGTTTTGAAATTCTGTATTTCATCAAAAGCTAGATTTTGGAGGATGGTATTTTAGCCTAATTTGATATTGCTGGTAGTTTTGTTTCCTGTGTTATCAGCTTTTCTCCGGGGTGGAGGGGAAACCCTTAATTTCAAACTCTTTTTTAAGTGCAACATTAAAATATATAGGAGGTAATCAAAACATTTCCAGACTTTTCCAAAAAAAAATTATTTGTAGAACATAATTATGTGAAATATCTTTCAATATATAATAAACTTCCTGATCCATAGCCTCCCCCTCCCAAACTTTGAGTATGTGCGACCCGTATTTCTCCTCTTTGTGTTCTCACTCTGCATTTTGGCACTATCCTTCATAATGAAGGTTTTCATCAGGGGTCTGATTTTCAGTTTGGATTAAAAATGTCAGTGAGACCCAGTTCTCTTTCCTGTTAACAATTTATAGGAAATGGAGAAAGAAATAAAAAATGTGTTACGAACTGGAAACCAGGATGAAGTGTTGAGTGAAGCCTTCCGATTAACCATCACTCGGAAAGACATTCAGACTCTTAAACATCTCAACTGGCTCAATGATGAGGTAAATCTTCAGTCTCTGTTTCAAACATAATTTTTAAACTCATGAATTGTGAGTTGTAAAGGCTCTGAGTCCTTCATCTACAGGTATCCAGAAGGGTAGCTGTCTAGCCATCATTCAAATACATTCACCACTGCTCCGGATAATTGGCTCTATTGTTTAACTGCTCTATTCTTACAGTTAGGAATTTTCCCCTTAACATTCAGTTGAAATCTGCTTTTTTAAAATAACTTACATCTATTTTTCTCTGTTATGTAGTCTAGTGATATTTCTACAGGTAGTAGACCTTAAGTCATGCTCATTTGTTCAGTGACCATTTGAAATTACAGAGGCACTGAATGAATGGACTTGCCCAATCTGCAAAGTTATGACAATTCAAGTGCCCTCCTCAGTCACATGAAAAAATATGGGTGCTTGGCAGTCCACCCATATTTAAAACTGCAGAGATTCTTCAACTTTTCACATCCCTTGACTTCCCCCTCCATCTCTGCCCTTTGGCCCACTGCACTCTGCAGCTCCTGCCCTCCTGTGTTCCATCATCCCCAGATGACCTTTGTCATCTTCTTGCTCTCACTGCTAACCAAGTAATCCTGGCTTTACCCTTTGAGAGTCTTTCTTGAAATCATACATACTGTGTTTCCACAAAAATAAGATCCTGTCTTATATTTTTTTGAACCTGAAATAAGTGCTTGGCCTTATTTTTGGGGATGTCTTATTATTTTGGGGCATGTGGAGCAAGACAGGGCTCCTCTTGCCATCTTATCGATTCCCAGCTCTGTCTCACTAATGCTAACCAGAGAAAATGGCAGGGACTGGCTGCACATGCGTTTTAGGTATTTTTGGGGGGGGGGTATTTTATGTGCTCAAAAGCCCAATTGGCCTTATTATCAGGGGATTTCTTATTTTAGGGGAAACAGGGTTTTTTCTTCATGAGACCTTAGGAAGAAGGGTTTGTGTGGCAGCAGCTGTCTTGGGAAGGGCCAGGCTGGGTACACCTCATCAGCAGTAAGGTATTTACTAAAAAGAGAAACACAATAACCAAGGGCAGGCAAAAAAAAAAGCGCCATTGGAGAAGAAGCAGTTTCACCATTGAATTTTCTTATGTTAATATGTCAGGGAGCATTGGAATCTTCCTCCTTTTCTTTCTTCCCCTTCCTTGCAGGCAAGTAAATGGCTGCTGCTGGATAGGGGAGAGGGTGAGGGATTGGGAGACTGGCTGGGAAACTCATGACATAGATGAAAAGGAAGATCACATGACACAGCAACAGCACAGCAGCAGTCGGTAACATTAAAGCACCTACAATTTCCCCAAATATAATTACTTTAGGAGTCATGGTCCTGGTCTTCGGACGCATTCTGTAAATTAGCCCATTAGAGGTACTTGGTTCATAAATTGTTGCTCTATGATGCACCGTTTCACCCAGGGTCATGACACAAGTTTTTTAGCGGTATATACCTGTAGATAGATGCTTTTTAGGACCAGAGAAGCTGTTTGGGAAAAAAATACCAAATACTAACATGTATTTCTCTCACACACAGATTATTAATTTCTACATGAATATGCTGATGGAGAGGAGTAAACAGAAAGGCTTTCCAACTGTTCATGCATTTAACACATTTTTCTTCACCAAGTTAAAAACTGCTGGGTATTCAGCTGTAAAACGTTGGACTAAAAAAGTAGATATATTTTCTGTGGACATTCTATTGGTTCCTATTCACCTTGGTGTCCATTGGTGCCTAGCAGTGAGTATATTATGTATATTTGTGTAAGTGTTCAAGTGAATTCACACCAGCTCTTTCAAATGTTCCTAGTCTGTTCTGAATGCATTCGAAATTCATTCTTTTCATTTTTGCATTTTTACTTGCTTCTGAAGCTTGCTTCTGAAACACTTTTCAATTCTGTTTCCTGCATTATCCCAAATGTGTCAAAAGTACATAGTTCTGCGTAAGATTATGCCAATGTCTTGATAGAGAATTTTTGCCTTGTTTAGGTTACTGACTTCAGGAAGAAAACCATCACCTACTACGATTCAATGGGTGGATCCAACAGTGAAGCTTGTAAGATACTCTTGTGAGTGTCTCTTACATTAAATATGTTCATGTTTTCCTCATTATCTTAGGATTGCTAGAAACAATCTTCATACCTAATGGTTGTTGCTGTTATAACTCTTGGGAATACTGAACTTTCAGGGTATTTTCCAAAGGGACAGCGAAAAGCATGTGTGCTTCTGTAACATGAAAGGAAATTAGTATCCTCTGTAAAATCAGTTCAAACAAATCTGATAAATTCCATCTTTCTGGGAGGCTTCCTGTTAAACATGAGCCTCTGGGCCCTTTATATTAAAAATGGATTTAGGGTATGAATCTCTCAAGTGCTGAAAATTCTCTATCCTCTTTTATATTGTTGTGATTGCAGTCTTATGTGTACTATATTTTCATTTAAAAGTTCAAAAGGTTTATGAGAATAGAAAAATAAAAGAAATGTAACATAAAAAGCAATTATAAAAAGAGATTAATCATATTTGTTAATAAGGCCCTTAAGAATACAGAATAACAGAGTTGGAAGGGACCTTGAAGGTTTTCTAGTCCAACCCTCTGCTTAAGCAGGAGACTATACCATTCTGAACAAATGGCTGTCTCAAGATGACGGTTTCTTAAAAATCTCCAGTGTTGGAGCACCCGCAACTTCTGCAGGCAAGCTATTTCACTGGTTAATTGTTCCACTGTCAGGAAATTTTTTGTAAGTTCTAACTTGGATCACTCTTTGGTAAGTTTCCATCCATTACATCTTGTCCTAATTTGAGGGGTAGGCTCTTGAATCCAAACATAATGGCAGATTTGAATTTTGAGAGCAACATTCAGATTAATCCACCCTTGTCGCTTTTCCATCTGGAAAGTGTATTGATCATTTTACAGGTTTGGGCAGAAATGTTTTAATACAGAATTAAAAGATACACACAGCAAAGAATGTTGCTTGAGCATGAAGCTTTGAGTCAAGAAAACTTCATAAAGCCTGATCCATTGTCTCTTCATTGATATTAGCCAGTTAGCAACAGGTTTTGACTTTAAAGACATAAAAACGTATTGATTTATTGTATTTTTGTTTGATTTTTCAGTTTTTGTAAATTTTCTGAAAATTATATTACAAAGAGCAGTTTATTAATAACTCAAATAATTTATTGTTTAAATTATTTATTAGAATGTAGAACATAGAATAATAGAGTTCGAAGGGACCTTGGAGGTGTTCTAGTCCAACCCTCTACTTGAGCAGGGGACCCTACACCATTTCAGATAAATGATTATGCAGTCTCTTTTTGAAAGCCTCCAGTGATGGAGCACCCACAACGTCTGGAGGCAAAATTTTATTTTCACTTCAAAAGTTCAAAATATTGCTTTAGTGAAGCATTTCAAGGTCCTCTGTGTTGGAATAAGATCAGTTAGAATTTATTCCCCTAGGTGTGATTCATCCTTCTTTGATGTTAGACCATTCTACTTCGTTTAATACATTACGTGACCATTTAAAAACAACACCTAGCTAAATGTAAGAGTGTGTATGTTTTTAAACATTTTAACATTAACATAACATTACATAAATAGTCAAAGGCATCAAAAATCTATTTGGGGGCATTGTAAATATTAGAGAAACATTGATATTTTTATGGGCTCATTTTAACAGAATTTATATCCACAGAAAATGTGTCTTTCTGTGAAGGGGGGGTGGAGAATTGGTATCATTGATAAATCAGTATGTTACAACACATTGTAAGCAGGCATTTCAGGATGAAACAAAATGGGATGTTTGCTTGTAAAGCAGATACATATTCCTGTATGTTTTCAGAGTCTTCTTCACTAACAGCACTGTTTAAAATACTGTCCATCATTTACAGAACAAGACCTTTAAAAGGTGGGCTGTATGGCATAGGATTGAGAAGCATTAGAAAGTAAATTAGTAAAAAGACGTGTTATTAACAAGGCATATCAATAAAACAAAAATATTCATGAAATTCATCTTAACCCTTACCATGGATACCATACCATGAAATAGTTCAGATTGGTAAATAAGCTAAGAAAGTAAAATTAAATTAATAGTGAAGAAAATAATTGTTCTGGAAGTTTTTAGATAGCCCTTGATTTACGACCACAATTGGGACCGGAAATCCAGTCACAAGTCATTGAGGTCATAAGTCAAGGGACCCACGTGATTGGATCATTTTGCTTTACATTTTTTGTGGGGCTCATTAAGCAAATCACTGTGGCTGATAAGTGAATGTTGCAGTCATTAAGCAAACCGTGCAGCTTTTGGGTGAACCTGTTCTCCTGAAAGGAGGTTTTTTGCTGGAAGCCATCAAAGAACGTTGCAAATTGTGGTTACATGACCATGGGACACGGCAACTGGTTGTAAAGTTAAGATGGTCGACAAGCACCCAAAACGTCATGTGACCATGGGGGCAATGACATTTTACAATGACCAGAAGTGCTTTACTACCCATAACACACCCATTCAAAGACCTTTGTAACTCCAAAGGGCATAAAAGGACCGGCTGTAAGTTGAGGACTATCCGTGCTTATCTAGCAACACAGTACAGGTAGTCCTCGACTTGTGATCACAATTGAGCCTGAAATTTCCGTCACTGAACAAGGTAGTTAATTGAGTTTTGCCCCATTTTCTGACCTTTTGCCATGGAATTTAAGCAAATCATTGCACTTGTTAAGTGAATTGTGGCTGTTAAATGATTCTGGCTTCCCCATTGACTGGGAAGGTTACAGATGGTGAATACACGACCTTGGGATAGTCCAACTGTCATAAATACATGCCAAGTGCCCAAACTTTGATCATGTGGCCTTGGCGATGCTGCAGTGGTTGGAAGTGTGAAAAGTGGTAATAAATCACTTTTTACAGTGCCTTTGTAACTTTGAACAGTCACTGATCAAGTAGTTGTAAGTCGAAGGCTACCTATAATGTTAAGTTAATGCTCATCCATGGGCTGTCTTTCATCTGCAGGAAAACATGTAATCATTAATGTGTGTCAGTGAAGGCCACAGTATCCCTGATATCCAAAGCAACCTGACATGACACTTACAACGTTTCCAGAAACAAATTTCTTGCCACCATATTCAAGCAACTTGTAGTTTGGGCACTACGGTAATGTGTTTTCTATGAGGCGCTTCCTGAGTGCTTCCTTTCAGCCTGCAACTAGTACAGAACACCAGAGAGAAGCTTCTCATAAAAACTTTGCTAAAGGCTATTAAAAAATCTCCCAGATGGTGTTGATTGATAAGTTTGTGAGATGCAAGTTGTTTGAGGAGCTGCTTATTTTCTTACATATTTATGCACTCATGATATTCTTCTGAGGGTGCCCTGTTCAATATATTAAGACTATCTGATGTTATCTGGCTATGAAATCCAGCCCCACAGTCTCTTGTGAAAGCATCCACCAAATGAACAACCTTCTGATGGAAATTAAGCCAGCTTTCACAGTGGAAGCTTTTCATCAACAATTAGAACTTACTTGTTTGCTCTTGTCTTCTCTTGGTTTTGTTTGACATTTTAAAATTAGTGATCTTGATTACATAGTCTGTGAATGCTACTCTAATGACTTTACCATTTCCACAATCATTGTACTTAAAAACATGAAGAATATACATAAGAAAATGCTGCAGGAATACTGTAAAATAAAATTAGTTAAGAAAATAAACATAGCAATTAACGTAAGTGTGCAGATTGCATAAATCAAAATGACGTAAAAGCTTTGCTAGGGTTAGCGCCACAGGGACTTTACCTTGCTGGAATTTAACCAAA
>JANHZT010005675.1:93386-107696 GCA_032468215.1 Stegonotus admiraltiensis | reverse complement strand
ACAAAGTGCATACAATATGTAAAAAATAAACAATTTAAAATGCTTAGACCAATTTGGCTCCTCGATTGAGATTTTCATATGACAGAAGATGGGCAGCGTTGTTGATCAACTATTAACTTGTCTAAGGCAGCCAACACATTTATTAACAGTGCAGGCATTTTAGTGCTAGACACATGTCTAGAAATTTCAAAAGTTTTCCTCAGCAAGTAGAAGGTTTTTAACAACCATTGCACCAACTTTTTCTTTTGTGTTTACTGTTGCTTTAAAACATTGAGGAAGTGGGAAGAAGCTTCATAATGCTAAATATGTCTTCCACTACACAATGTTGAACTGTGATTTCTGTGTCAGAACTTATAGGGTGACCTAGACAATGGGAGGGTTTTTTCTAATAGTCCTATAGAAATGGAAAAGACTAATCAGGTATTGTTATCTGGTATTATCAGATGGCAAAATCTCTTCCATGGGATTTTTGAAGGACAGGGAATCTCATTCTCAATATCTAAATTTAATGATGTGCAGAAATCGCACCTTGTGGCTACCATTAAAAAAAGTGATGATGCTAAATGCATATCTATATAGTGCTTTATTAAAATACAGTATTTTATTAGTGTACCCATGTTCAATAAAATTAAAGGAGTATATAAGCAGCCAATCTGTACATCCTATTAATGCCAATGTGTATTTGGCACACATTTTCTGAACAGTACCCATTACCTTATGCTTTAACAGCTGTCACTTAGTATGCCAATCACATTTCTGTAAAAAAATGATAAGGGCCAAGTATGGCCAAAATTATAAGGGCTAAGTGTCTTTCAGCTCTCCCTCTTTGATCAGCATTCCTACTGAAGGTTAGTGTTGTTTGGAAGGATGTAAAATGCTTGAGTAATTTTGGAGTTACTGAGCACATCAACAAAGAGATAGAAGTAGATAGCAGTTCTCCTCTTGGTAAAATGTGTTTATGATCACAGCAAAAAACATGTATGGTTCAGCCTCGAGAAATCTATGAGGGTAAGCTAAAAAAAGTCAAGATACTAGTTTTGATTGGATGATCACAGCTGCCATTTTTTACTTTTTGCACTACACACACACACACACACACACACACACACACACACACCCCTGCCTAGCAGATAGCTCTGGCTCCTCCCATATGTTTTATCTCTCTGGAGCCTTAAAGTCCCTTAAGGAATTCCTGGTTCATTAATTGAGGGGTGGGGGAGAGTCCTTAAGCATCAAGAGGTCAACCTTTCCCCTGGTGTGAACTTTACAAGAATGACCTAACTTTCATACCTCAAGTTTAGGAGATGATTTATAAGGCTTCCCTGCTTCACCTTGTGCTGCCTTGGGGCCCTGTTTTCCAGAGCAATGTCAGGAAAACACCCACCATTTTTCAGTTTCAAAAATAGCAGGTTTTTTTTTTAAAAAGTCTTAACAGTAGATGAGGAATTGTAACTAGAAGTGGCCTTTTTTAACCCTTTCCCTTCTTCTGGCTGTCTGAGGCTCCTCTAATTAAAAGGGAAGCATCAGAAGCAAAATAACAGGGAGACTGCCAGGAGGAGTGAAAGGGTTGAGATCTGCAAAAGTTAACCCTGTTTTTTGCAATTAAGCTGATTGTGGCTTTTAACCTCTGTGTTTTGCCTCATGCATCTGTTTAAAAAAAAGAAGCCTACATTTCTCCTTCAAAGCTATTGTTTGCTTATTTGATTGATTTAACCATGTTTAATGGCGGTGAATTTCACTGATTTTTAAAAAATATTTCATTGGGAAGTTGCTTGTAAACAAGTCACATTTTGGGAATCCAACTTCCTCCTATCAGTGGGATTCTCAGTTCTCTCCTTCCACCCTATGCAAATTTATTTGGAAGAAAATCCTAAATCTTAAATATTGCTTTGATAAAACTGAACTGCAATTCCTGTGGGCAAAGTGGAATTAAAGTTAGCTAGCCTGCTTTAGCATGGCTTGCAATGAATTATTCAGAACACTATTATTCTCTCTACACTCTCTTGTTTCGTTACTTTGCAACAGCCCTTATATTCCCAGTGTAAAACAAAATAAAATCCTATGCCTGTTGTATTCCTGGGGCATCAGCATCTCCCACACAGCAGTGATTTGAAACAGGGCAATCACCGAAATAAGAAAGCTCTCGTGTCTGTTTCCTTGATCTAGTTACAGGTTACCCTATGTTCGTCTCCCGTGTTGTCACGTGCTTCATGAATGAACAGACTGAGGACATTTGTGAAAATTTTCATATATAGTTCTATTTTCAAAACAGTTCTGATGTTTTATTCTTTTCTCTCTCTCCTTCATTCTTAACAGGGCAAGCTGGTCCCAAGGTGAGATAACTGAACACTATTAATAACCACCATTGCCTGTTAGCACCCCAAAGTTTGCCAACTATGTTAGAGGCTCAACAAAAACTTGCATCATTGGTTGCTGTTCAGTTGGCAGCTTTATTAATTTAAAACATGTCATTCATAGAACTTTTGTCGATCTGCTTAAAAAAGAAGTGTAGAAGTATTACTTATCACGGGGTCCCCTAAAAGCTAATTGCTGCAGAATGAGATGCTATAAAAAGCTACATGTTCTTTGGGGTTTGACTTCAGCCTAAGGGAGAAGACAGCTCTTCAGAACCAAATGATGCAATAGATAGTTATCATGAATTATGATAGAATCCGGCTATGAATGTGAATGGCAATCTGACAGCCTCCTACTTAAATTGATGAAATAATTGCTTTGCTCCAACCAAATGAATATTTTACTGACTTTACTAAGTCTGTTCATGTTTTAGGTAAAGTTATGCATACCGTAATTGCAAAATTGGAGGTTAGATACTCTCTAACACTTTGAAACCTACACTTCCCACAGGCTATCTATGGCTGTAGTGTTAAAAAGTTAAGAATGTAGATGCAGAGTTCAAGATGTGGGAATTGAGTGGCTTGGGATGTTTGGTTTGGTTCCCCCCACCCCCCACTAATTTTACATATTTTGTATCTGGCAGGGTCAAAAGGGTGAACCTGGTGATATCAAGGATGTAAGTTTCAAATTTAATGCATCCCTTTCTAATTTTTCTTAAAACCTAGCTGTACAAAATATACCTTTGACTGAACTGATTTTCTGTGTGTTTTCTTCTTTCTCTTTTGGTCTAGGTTGTAGGACCGAGAGGCCCTCCTGGACCACAGGTAGTGACGTCTTCTGCTATCTTGTTTACATGTATTGAAAAAAAGGGTTTTTTTTAAAAATGGTTGTGAATGCTCTCGTTACCTTCTGCAGGGACCTTCAGGTGAACAAGGACCAAGGGGAGAACGTGGAGATAAAGGAGAAAAGGTAAAACCAACTATACCTGTGCCGTGTTTAATGAACTAAACAGGCTGCAAGTCTATTTATAATTACCTCAGAGTAAATTCCAAGCAAAGTAGAGTTTGCATCCAATTCAAGGTGTCTAGTGCTGTAGTTGTAGGATACCATTGTCTATGTCAAATTAGTAATTTTTTGCAGATGTAACTCATCAAACCCTCAAGGCAGGTCCACCAACATTAGATCTTACAGTTTGTATTAAAATCATAATCATCACAAGAAGTGTGGAAGAACATCACTTAAGACATGATTGGGTGTAAGATGCGGGATTAATAACCTGACTGAATGAACTTCTAGACACCTCCCTTACCTGCAAAATTGTTGAATTTACTGAACCAGCCCAAGGCACTTGGCTGTGTGTAGCTGAGCCTTTCCCATATGTACATCATTGCATTCAGCATGCAAGTTGAACTGACAATTGAATTCTACTTCAGTGCTCACAGTGCAATAACATTCTTTAGTGCAAACGGACTAGTTTTGGGGGCACAGGATAAGCTACCTTAGGGATTGCAGGGAACCTGGTATTGGGATGTTCCTTCCTCTCCAAAACTTATCACTGGAGATAATTACCTATGACTATTCTGCAATAGAACAAGACTTTCAATTTAGTAGACTTGTATGGATAGTACAGTATCTGGACAATGCCATTTTCCACTTATATCCTTCCATTCCCAATGCTTTCTTTCTCCTCACAAAATCTATTGGTATCTTTGTGTGAGAGAGACATGACAATATAGCCATCAAATGTTTTGACTGGTAAGGTAAGGACCAAGCTTCTGGAAGTATTTTTCTTTTGTAGCCTTTGCTACATAATAATATACAGTTTCAATAAAAAGTATTGAATAGTATAGGTTAGAATTCACTTGTAGAGTAATGAAATGGGAATACTTGTGCTCATGATTTTATTTCTCTATGAAACTTAACTGGCTGAATTTGAGCCAGTTGCTATCTGTATACAGTTTTTTTGTAAAGGGTATGAAAGGCATTTTAAATCTAAGATCAAAATGTTTCCCAATATTATTAAGAATTAAGAGGCGCAATCTAATGGCATGGTATCCCATGCCAATTAAAATTAGTATACTGAGCAAAATTACTAATAATATAGGCATAGGATTGACACACTAAAATTTAATTTATTTATAAACAATAAACAACTTTTAATGCAATGGAACTCCCTTTTGCGTAGTTTTGAGTTATAAAATACTGTATAATACTAATGAGATAAACTGCATTAGAAGTAGTGGTTTTTAAAATTAAGTATAAGTGAAATGTTAAGTGGACATAAGAGTGGACAGTTTGATATTCATGGAAGATCCTTCTTTCCTTCCTTCCTTCCTTCCTTCCTTCCATCCATCCATCCATCCATCCATCCATCCATAGGGTGTTCCAGGTCCACGTGGCAGAGATGGTGAACCTGGTACGCCTGGCAATCCAGGGCCCCCTGGACCTCCAGGCCCCCCAGGCCTTAATGGAGTGAGTATTCTTAACTTTAAGGAAAGTTTTAGTCTCACAGCTTCTGTATATGAATGTTACACAAGTCATGTAAATAGCTCTTTCACTGGGTCACCTTTCGAGAATTCCTAATGGAGAAGTCTTAATTCAGAATAACGTGTAATGTGTTGCCTACATTTCAAATACCCAAAACAGCAAGTAACACTCGTGATTATTTTTTAATCAACTGACAAGGCCTTTGACCCACTCCCGTTGCTTTGCTCTGTGAGTCTCTCTGCATGAAAGAATAACGTTCCCTTGTGTTGAAAAGCTCCCTGCATTGCTTGAAGGGGGGAAAAAAAGCATCATCATAATGTTTAATAATACGAACAAAATTCCTCGCAGCATAGCTAGTTCATCATTACTAAGTTTATTTTTCTGTGGGCCGCCACAAAGAAGCATTGGTTTTTATGGAAGAACGCATTCTTAATTTTTGCCGGGTCAACAGAGGGGCACAACAGGGAGGGCCATTGTTCTTTGTAAATCCAGAGTGTGCCCCATGACCCAGAATCCTTTGTGACACTAGAGTGTTCGATGGGCTTCCTCAGCAGGCTGACTAAAATGGGAGGAATTCCCTTCAAGAAGAAAACTTTAGAGACCAAATGCCTTTGTCAGTATAGTTTGGACCAATAGCCCAGCAGTGAATTAGATATGCCCTAACTGACTGATTTCAGTAGGCATAATTGCCTCTGTTTTTCGTTGTGTTACTAAGGTCCAACTGATAATACAAATGGCCTCTCGCAACTGTGGGATCTGCTGACTTTGCTTACATTAACAGAGAAATTACAAAACATCTCTACTTAATCTACTAATTATCCTCTAGCGCCTTTACAGGGAAATATTTAAAAGAGTAATGTCTAATCCTTGAATAAGAAAGCGGAGAAAGATCTAATTGTTTTTAATTTGGGGGGAGGTTATGGCTAGGGACAAAAACATTTCCACCTTGGGGGTTTCTATAAAATCATTTATTAGAATCACTCGCATGCTTTAATTTCCTTCGCTGTGAGTCATGGATTTTTATTTGCAATGCAAAAACATGAGCAGTAATAGAAATGTTAAATAGTATTTCTGGAGAATATATACCAAATTCTTACTCCGTATCTGCAGTAACTATTTCAACTTTGGATATACCGTACTTTTCGGAATATAAGACACACTTCCCCCCACCCCCAAAAGAGGGTGGAAATATTGGTGCATCTTATATACCGAATAAAGCCATATTTGGCCTCCTGAAACCCCGCCCTGCATGTCCTGTTTTCGCCAAAAACGCCCGTTTTTGGCAAAAATGGGATGCACAGAGGGCTTGGGAGGCCTGCAGAGTGCTCCTGGGGCGTGGGGAGGGCAAAAACATTTTTTTCTTCTTTACCTCTTTGAAATCTTGGTGCATCTTATACTCCAGTGCGTCTTATAGTCTGAAAAATACGGTACTTTATTACACCACTCATAGGGTACATTCACAAGGTCATATTCGTTTAGTCCAAATTAATATACTTTAACAACTAACTTCCACTTATCAGTAACACTGACAATTCAGCACAGAAGATGCATTGAAAAGAACAGAAAACACCCACTGTAATTGTTTCCAAGCTATTCTTTTGTATAGGATATGAGTAGTTCTTAGGATAAGAACTACTCATCTTGATGTTACCTCTTAGGATGTGAAATTTAGGGTTGCTTTTCTGCTCACCCCTAAATGGTGACAAGATTTTTCCTTGAAAATATACTTAGCAAAATCCATATTTAAGTTACCCTTAAATTATTCTAAGCACCTTTCTATAACTTGAGATTCATTGATTTACTTTACATTACAAACACCATGACTTCAAGAGTAATTAAAATCTCTTGTATTTTCTAAATAACTCTTGAAAAGTTGGGTAGTATTACTTTTATTTCTGCCACTACAGGATTCAATTCATATCCAATAAATGTTAAACGCTTTTGTAGTAGAATAATCAATTGCCAAATAAAATCTCCCTTTTTTCTCTACCTGAAATTCTTTCCAGAAACGCCTCCCGATAAAATATCTGCATGAGTTGCAGGGAGAGAGTAAAATAGTAAAAGAGAGCAAGCTTATCCAATTATTTCCCCCCTCTGTAACACGGCAAAGATTGCCCATCAGATATAAAAGAAAAGCCTGTGCTTTTAAAAGACCTTCTTATATTTCATATGGTACAAGTGTTCTCCATTTAATCACGTCATATTCCGCATCTCACTGCAACTATATTCCTTTTGTCTTTTACAGAACTTTGCTGCTCAGATGGCTGGTGGATTTGATGAGAAAGCAGGTGGTGGGGGTGCTCAGATGGGAGTGATGCAAGGACCTATGGTAAGGATTATGAGAGTGTGTACATTCCTTGAATATTTACAGTACTCTACTGGTTTTGTATCAACTTATTGGTCTTGGTCTAATATCCTCAAAAGAATCTAGTCACAGAGGTGTCAAACTGGTGGCCCATGGGCTGGATGTATCATGTGCAGGCCACACCTAACCCAGCTCTGCGAAGGGGAGAAACGTCACGGTATGTCACGTGACAGCACTGTGATGCGGCGAGTTTGACACCCATGATCTATTCTAGAGAGTTGATTTTAGTGAGACTGAGAAAGTTGAGTCATGATGATGGACAAGGCAGATTAGGTAGGCTATAGCAACCTAATTTGACCTAGAGTTCACAACAGTTTTGCATATGCAAATGCATTTGATCCAAAACTCACATTTTATATAAAGCAATTAAAAAAATATTTTAATGGATATTTTGGTGAGAAATATGTTATTGGCTATCTTATATGCAAAAATGGAACAAAAAAATAAACTTTCTAGGTGGGAAGTAATCACTTTAATAAGGTGATCTACATTGATTGCAAAATTGATTTTTAAAAATTTGATTCTCAAAATAATGACTTTTCTGCAGAAAACAGATCATGCGCTTCCTCCTGGGCTTAGCCTTAGCGGTGTCACTTGAGGCTGTGATTTCATTGGCCAATCATACTGAAAAGTGTGGGAGGTACTTTCTCATAAATTGGGCATAATGTTGCCCAAAGATTTTTTTTTCAATCTGAGGTTCCTTAAGAGCTAAATATTTCTTATTTGGGAGTGGGGAGAGCTGGGAATCTAATCAAGCTTCATTTACCTTAAAAATGTGGCTGCAGCTTTTGAGTTTCATAGTTAATTTTAGACCTGGTCACCTAAAGAACCGTCTTAATGGCTGTTTTGGAGTTATGTGGATACAGGATTTTAAGGGTCCAAAAATAGACACAGTCTGCTTGGATATTCACCTGAAAGAAATAGGTTCCTTGATGAGCCAGGAGTGTTTTTCCACTTCTCATCTTTATGATCCATGTAAATATTGATTGTTATGGGGTGATGGTTCTCTACAAAAGTTGGAACCTTAACAAATATTTTAATTTGCCATTCTCTTGACAGTATGAAGCATTTGCTAGGGGATACAGTATATAACAACTTACTCAGATCTGTAGGATAGTTATACTTTGAGCAGCTTGGCATACTGAATGCCTATTTTTATATTAGAAATTATGCATTTTGACAAACTTTAAAAAGATCGGGAAAATTGGTTGGCTATTACAGTATCAGCAATGGCTGTGTTGGTCATTTTATATTTCAAATTATTTAATTAATTATTTTAATTTTATTTTCATGATATAGTGTATGAAGATCTACGAAGCAGATAGATATATTTATTTCCTTCTTTTAAGAAGACATCAAGAGTACTTTATGCTTGTTTTATTATTTAATCTTATTATTATCCTTTTGTTTTAAGCAAAACTTTTCATAACAATTATAAATATAGGTAATTAATGGGGTTGTGTAATTTTTACTCAATTTGACAGTAAAGATTCCAAGCAAAGTGTATTAAATTAATTTTATGCTATCAAAAAGAAATACAAGTCATATTGTGGTATGAGCTTTAACCTTAAAATTTTACAAGGTATTCTTCAGATGGCCTTAATTTGAGGAATTAGGTTATTATTTATACATATATGATTCCTCCATCTTCTCAGTCAGTTTGTTTTACAACACTGCTTGTGTTTCTTTTGAAAATAAGAAATGGCACACAAATGTCTATGTCACATACTTTATCTAGATTGTATCAGCCATTAAGAAATGGTTGATTAACTTTCATGGTGCAATCTAATAAACCAAGAATGGTTTTTAATCTCTTGATTGAAAATAAGATTATGCCTCCTTCCATTTATTTTTTTAAATCAAAAGGATCCTACAAATTAGCAAGCATTTTTAAAAAGTCTATAGACCACGTTACTCAAAAGAGTTATACTCCTAGTTTAATAACCAGTCAACTAGCACAGGATCAGGGCAAAATTTGAGGTTCTGAAGTGATTCCATGAAAGTCATAGTAACACCAATTTTCCTAATACCCCCAATCTCAGCAAAAATTGGTTCATTGTCATGGTGATATTCTAAATTGCTTGGGAAGAATTGCATGGACATAGGATCAATTGGACCCATTCTTTGAAGAGCAAAGATAGAAGGGTGATCTCAGAATCCCTGCACAGTTTCTGTGGAAATCACTTCAGGCCTTTCATTTTCTGCCTTGGGAGCCTTCAGACAAAAGTGCCCTGTTGATTTTAAAAAAAGATTTTCTTAGTTTGCATTATCAGATAACTCAAGAACCTGAGCAGATTGTTGTAATGTGGAAGTGGTTTTAGAAAATAGCTGTAGGCCTTTGTTGTTGTGTTTTTGTTTTTGCCAAAGTTTCTTGAGGGAAGGTGCCAAAATCTTTGAAATAGATTATTATAGATAGGGAAGTAATAGAGAGGGTTGTTTCAGGAATTCCCTCAGTGTTTCCCTTGGACCAAGGGCTAAAGTTATGCAAAGACAGATAGCAGCTACTGTTCTTCAGGATTCACAAAACTTCCAGCAGGAAATTTCTGCTATCCAGCATTTCTTGGCAAACTATAAATGAAATTCAGTCTTTGTCAACATGGACTGTTTCCAAGAGAAGCCGTCTGTGTGTCCTTGTGTGTGTGCTTCTTTTTGCCTCAGCGTGCCTTCCCTAAATAAAAATAGTTCTGCATGATACAGAGGGAGAAAGAGAGAATTAAAGGAACCAACATTATAGCAATAGCCATGAGATTAGACCTATTCTCAATCAGGCTCAACTCTTCTCTTGTGCTTCAATTATAAAACATAACAATATTGATACAATTGTTTTTTCCTTTTTTATTGTTATATAGGGACCAATGGGACCACGGGGTCCTCCAGGACCATCAGGATCTCCTGTGAGTATAAAATTTGATACTTCCTTAGTTGACCTTGTATGTCCTGAAAATAATACAGTAGAAAAACAGAAAGATTGTTCTATCTTGAAATGATCACTGATAGTGGTTCTACCACCATTTTTCAGGGCCCTCAAGGATTTCAAGGCAGCCCTGGAGAACCCGGAGAACCTGGTTCTGGGGTGAGTATCCAGGAAGCAGGGTTGTCTTAACCAAAGACAAACTGTGCATGACATTTTCATCACAAAAAAACAACATATCGCTATATTTTAACCGCCATGTCTGCCTGCAGAGATTTTCCTTGAACCTTCAGCCAATAGGAGAACTGATTGAAATACTCAGTCTAAGAATTCTTAAAAGGTGTGAGCATCAGGAAAGGTAAAAGCACTGTGCCTTCTTCCGTGTTGCATATAGCACACTGAGAAAGTTGGGGATCTTGTTTAGGAGAGAAAAAATGGTATCCCTGGTTGAATATGATGGTTACGTGGTACAGGTAGTCCTTGACTTAAGACTACAGTTGAGTCCAAAACTTCTGTTGCCAAGTGAAACAGTTGTTAGTTGAGCTTTGCCTCATTTTACAACCACCTTTGCCACAGTTGTTAAGTGTATCACTGCAATTGTTAAGTTAATAACATGATTGTTAAATGAACCTGGCTTCTCCATCGGATTTACTTGTCAGAAGGTCACAAGAGGTGATCACATGACCTGGGGCTTTGCAACCGTCATAAATATGGATCCATCAAGTGAAGGGAAGATAAGAAGTCTGCCCTTTTTAAACACAGCTCAGTAAAACCCCTTATTACCTTAATAGTAACACAAGGAACAATGTACACTTTCAGGAAGAAATGGACTGTGTTTAACAATTTTTCTCCTGTGTATATTTCCTCTCAGTCCTTTCCCTCAGAGCAATCTTCTCCAATGGCACTAATTTTAATCCTGGGTTCAAAAGAGAGAAATGGGAACAATAACGGAGCATAGGGTGGTTGCGTCTTGGGGAGAGAGAATTGGGGATAACAATCCCAACTTCCTAGTTTGTTACTTTGCCTCACTTTAGCAATATGTAACCAACAATTCCACTATAGAGGGTTTGGGGAGGTGGATATGCTATTTAAAGAGCAGAGGCTTATTACAGATTTACAGGACCTTAGCCCAATCAGCCAGATACTATGAGCCTTGGGATTTTTTAATCACCTTGTCCACATTGATCTATTTGAATATTATAACCAGCATTCTTAGCCCAATTTACATTCCTTAACTTGCTCTTCCTCTATTTCCAAATCTCAACAAAAGTTTATACATTTTAGCAACTACGTGTTCATGATTTGTACAGAATTCATTTTCAGATTTATCCCATTCTATTCCTAGTAACTTTATATTAAACCTCTCTGCATTATGCATATGGGAACCATTAAAACTAAAACTATCTGACTCTCTTTATATGTTAACCATTTCTCTTTGGTTAGAGAGAAAGAACCATGTTTCATGAGCTGTGGCCAACAAAAGTATTTTGGGTGTAATCTGGTTTGTATCTGTTCTCTTTCATAGTATGAAATTCACAATATGATTTATAAAACCTACATGTACTTTCTTTGTCATGTCATAACTAATCATGCCACCCAAACTTCAGACAATGATCTGCCACATTTAAAAATCTTTTATTTCTTAACAAAAGTCATTCCTGCATCTAAAACAAACAACAGGCAACAAAATTCAGTTTAAAATCAGGTAATCCCAGTCCTTCTCTTTTGTTTCTAACTTGGAGAATCTCTCATTTAATCCTTGTTTTTTCCCCCTGCCATATAAATCTGGATATGTCTTTTTGCCCTTTTTAAATGATGTATCAATTCTCAAAACAGACATTGTCTGAAACAAGAAGAACATTCTAGATAACACATTCCTTTTTACCATAAAAATTCTTTCCAATAATGACAATTATCATTTCCCTCATCTTGTTAAATCTTTCTTAATTTCATTCCATACTTTAAAAGAAATTATTTTCAAATAACATACAAATCTTGTTAGTTATAATGATACCCAAATATTTTATTTTTCTCAATCAGAAAACCTGTTTTCACAGACAATTATATATGGATTTCATATCCTCTCTCAACATCTTTGTTTTTTCCTTATTAATTTTAAATCCAGTCAATGCACCAAATTTTCTTAATTTTCCCATTAATACGTCTATCTCTTCTAATGGCTTTTCCAAAATTAAAACCAAATCACTGGTGAATGCCCTTAGTTTATAAACTTTATAATCTTTTTCAACTTTAATTCCAGCAACACTCTCATCTTGTCCTATATCTGTATTCAAAGTGGGTATCTCTATCCTTTTGTATTTCACAAGATTTGGTCAATTCCTCATTCACAATTATTTGTGGCTTTGTGACTTATACAGCTACAGTATTTCACCCATGTACTGTAAAATAAAGTTCTCTCTAAAATCCGTATCTTCCAAAATTTTAAACAGAAAATTCCAGTTGAAATTATAAAAAACTTTCTCTGCATCAAGAAATATGAAGGCAGTTTGTTTTTCATTATATTGCTCCAAGTATCTAATACATTAAGAACATTTTTAATGTTATCTTCTAATTGCCACATTGATTTTCATAGATAACATAGAACATTTTTCAGTCTTTCAGCTAAAATTATGAATATCTCATAATCATCATTCAGTAATGATGATATTGGCCTATAATTTTTTTTGGCAAAGTCAAATCGCATCCTCCTTTAGGAATCAGTGCTATATAAGTTCCTGTCCAACTATCCAGTGTCTTTCTAGTATCGAAAACAGAGTTCATCATTTTTTTGCAAAGGTAATAAAAGTTCATCTTCAAAATAATTATAATAAGAAGCCTATGATCCATGTGAACCATAGGTTCTATTTATATTTGGTTTTTTTTAATAGCATCACAAATTTCCCTTATTGTTATTGGTCCCTTCATTGTTCATTTTCAGGCATTTGTTGACTTGGTAGATCTTGTTTCTTAAAGTATTCATTTGTCCTTGCAAATGAAATTTCTTCTTTCTTAGATAGCATTGTATATTACTGTACTGTACTGATGAAATTTTCTTTCAATGCTTAC
The DNA here is from genome assembly GCA_032468215.1 of Stegonotus admiraltiensis. Taxonomy (NCBI): domain Eukaryota; kingdom Metazoa; phylum Chordata; class Lepidosauria; order Squamata; family Colubridae; genus Stegonotus; species Stegonotus admiraltiensis. The sequence goes on along the minus strand of JANHZT010005675.1, from coordinate 94,512 downwards.
ACTATTGATCATAATTTTCTCTTTCTGTGATTTTAATTTTTTCCCCTTTTCTCAGGAATTTTGCTGAGTCAAAATTCCTTTGTGTAACAAAATTCCATTTTATTTCCTTCTCTCTCACACAATTAACATAGAAAGCTGACACTGTAGGAGTTTAATTTGCTGTGGGATTTTTCTCTCTCTCTCCAGAGATCTCATTAGTTTATTCTCTTTTATCTTTATATTTAGAATTATTGTATATTTTCTTGTCTCTTTTTTGTTCAGTTTATTACTCTATTGTATAAATTATCCTTCCATAAATGCTTTGCAGTTTTTGATTTTTCTGAATTTAAAGTTTTATTTCATATACAGTACTTTATTATATTTTTATACCTGGATATTATTTACTGGGCACCATATTTTAAACAGTTATACTTTTTTTTATTGCCCCAGTAATTAAAATAGGCATCTACCACTTTATCAATTAAACTATTGAGCTATGGGGGAGGGGTCATGACAGTATGACATACAGGTTATCTGAAAGTTGTGGGTATTTCCACACAATATATTTGCAACCCTTCCAGATTAGCTTGACATCTAGGCAATTCCATTTCTTTGACAGGTGAGCCAATTTGTGGTTGGTTTGAACTAGACTATACAAAAGGAACTATTCTAAGGCCAGTTTCCAGATGGAAATGCTTGGTATTGAGGACAGGCCATTCCCATGTTGGAGTGTACTCTTGCCACCACCTCCATTGAGCTCTTGACTTTCAGCTAGCCCAAAATATCCTGTGAAGAGAATGTTGGCTGAACAATTTCCTTGATCTCATAGCTTGCCCAAAATGAATAGGTGAGACTTGAGCATTCCAACTGCCTACAAAGACCTTCAGTCTGTTAGGTTCTTCTTTCCTTCCTTTAAAGGGGGGATGAATGGATTTTTAATTTTTTATAATTATGGTTGTTAAACCTGTAGCTGTTTGGGTAGGAGCAACTATTTTCTTTCCATATTCTCAATATTTCTAAGTTGGCAGAATTCAAATAAAATTTTCAAGTCATGTACAGATCATTTAGAGCAGGGGTGGGCAACTGTGGCCCTTTTACAACCTGTGGACTTCAACTCCCAGAATTCCTGAGATAGCCAAGCTGGCTC
>JANHZT010005675.1:82514-92964 GCA_032468215.1 Stegonotus admiraltiensis | reverse complement strand
GTGGCCCTTTTACAACCTGTGGACTTCAACTCCCAGAATTCCTGAGATAGCCAAGCTGGCTCAGGAATTCTGGGTGTTGAAGTCCACAGGTCATAAAGGGGCCATATTTGCCTACCCCTGATTTAGAGGGATCAGGGATGGGAAGTCGCAGCAGTATGGAAGTTAGTCATTACCTTATCTCATCTGGCTTTTTAAAAATCACTTCCCTAGTTTGCGATTGTGGGTGTACTATTTAAAGAATGCCTGAACAAATCCAACAGGTGTCAGTTCTTGAGACCTACAGTTTGCTGTCAATGGTCATGTATATTCAAAGAAGTAGCAGGAAGCTTATGTATAAAGATCAGTGGGCCTATATATCTCTTATATATATGAACACAAAGTAAATTTCCCGCACGGATTGATCCAGGCTCAGATTAATGGTAGGAAAGAAATTGTTGATCCAGGTGGAAGTGGTTAAGGAGTCTTTTTTCTTTGGATCAAGGTGAGGAAGATATCAATAGAGAAGAAGCTAGGAATAGAAGATGAGGATTTGTGGTTTAAGTCTGGTATAAATATATTGGCACACAGTGAAACTACATTGTCATTCTCAGTTGCCTCTGTGAATAAGATGATTTTGAAGGTTCATGCATGATGTTGATGGAATTCTACATTAACAGCTACTGAGATGGAATTGCTTGGAAAATTATAAATGTATTCTCATTTCTTTAGGAAGAATATAAAATCCTGCAAATGACTGAGGGCAATTTAAAGTTTCATTTTGCATAGGAAAACAATTTCAGAATATGATGAAGCTTAATATGGAGCTGCTTCTGGGAATGGAAGTCCCATGTAGCATTTTTGCTGCATGCTATCAATCAGAAAAAGCTCTGGGACTTCAAAAAAAGCTTCAGAGGCCCATACCTTTGCCTTATTGATTTTATAAACATAATTTCAACTTGCATTTGTTTGCTTAAGATAACTTTTTCAGGAACATATCTGATTTGCAGATTCTTAATCTTGAATCTTTGTAGCTATTATTTCGTTGCCAAGAAATTAGAGATGCTTTATGTGTGAACTATCTTCAATAGATTTTTATTGAAGCTTGGACTTGACTTGTAACTATATAAATATTACATATACTGTACATCATTTATACTTTATACCATGCCTATTTATACTAGTTGCCTTAATATGTGATTAAATTTGCTTATTAAAACGCCCCCCCGATAACTAACTGAAGGAAATACCAATTCAAAGCAGAACTAAGAAAGGTTATGAAAAGCATGCAAGTTGTAATCCTATTCCTAAAATGATCCTTATTTATTATTATGATTGATTGCACAGTCAGCCAGGTGTGTAAACTGGATTTGGCATTTTTATCTATGTTGAGTTTTTCCCAAGCATCTGGTATAGGCAGATGTTGATGTTAGAGGGTGTTGGTAGTGTAACTGAAGAACCATTCACTAGTGGGTTCAGGAATATAACTGATCATCCTTAATCTGTTGGTGCACCTCTACAACATCACATCTTTATATCTACCATGCATTAATTGAAAATGTTGCTTTGTCTTCCATGAATTTGGCTATTCCCCTTTTAAAGTTTGTGGTCATTACAACTCCTGAGCTATGCATTGTCTACATATTAATCTTTATTTTTATCTGTCTTGAATCTCCCACTGTTTGCTTTTAATGAATAATTCCAGGTCCTGTATTACAGCAAATAATATATTTTTTCCTTTTCCACACAAAGACTCCTCTATGGTATCCCTCTTACTAAGCAGTTGTACTGTGATAAACTAACTTGCCACGGATCATAGAAGATTCCTTGTTAATACACATGGTAGATATCTTTTCGCTTGATATTGAAAAAGCTGTTTTCAAGGAAATTGGTGCTTAAATCCCTGAGTCAGATGTAGGAAGAAATAACATGACTTGGGTAGTCCTCAGCTGAGGCAGAATTTGAACCTAGTTTATGGTGAGTTTAATATTCAAGGAACCAGGCAATGTGTCCCACTGTCTCATTTGTTGCTCAATGCCATACCAAGTCTAGCGTGTATCATTACAAACTCCTATTTCATATTTCATTCTTCTCAATTATATTTTTCTTCTAGGGTGCAATGGGTCCCCGTGGGCCACCTGGATTACCCGGAAAATCAGGAGATGATGTGAGTATTATTTTCTTAAACATCCCAATATTGGGATCAGCATAGGTTAATCAGCTTAGGTGAAGGAGGAGTTTGCTAGAAACGTTACGTTCAAATGTTTTTTTAAAGGTTACACCTTGATGTTTATGTCAATTACCCTACTCCAATATATCATTTGTTCTCTAAAGGGAGATGTGGATTCTAATATAATTATGCTGAAGAGGAAGGTATTTGTAGACTTGGACAGAAGCCAAGCTCTGTAGGTATACCATTTAAAAGAAAGAATGAATTGTTGCATCACAACCCACTGAGAACACAAATGCAGAATGACAGAACTGGAAGGACCTTGGAGGTCTTCTGGTCCAACCCCCTGCTCAAACAGGAGACCTTATAGTATTCTGGACAAATGGCTGTCCAACCTTAATAAGCTCCAGTGTTGGAGCATCCACAACTTCTGTAACCAAGCCATTCCACTGATTAAATGCTTTCAAAAGGCTCTGACGATCCCAGCTGAGTTGCCTGATCGGCAGGCAACTCATCTGGAATCGCCAGAGCTTGGATCGTCAGAGCCATTTAAAAGAAAAAAAAAGGCTCTGATGATCGAGCGGCTCAGCTGGGCATGGGGGGCGGGGGCAGGGATTTTTGCAACTTGTTCTCCAAACTGCCCGCCGCCATCACTACCTACTCGCCCAAGCCGGTCCGAACCGGAAGCATTTCACCCCTGGACTGCCCCCCGCCCCCAGCCAGGAACACCCCACATAACACTATTTTGTCCCAGATTCTGTTTGTCAGTCATATGTATACAGTACATACACAGGTACACTCATACTATGGAATTGACATTTAGAATGTCCCAACTGCATAACCCTGAAATAGACAATTCCATGGCATTAATCTGCTTCTGAACATACAGTATGTATATATATACTGTATGTATATATATACTGTATCAGAAAACAAATATATATATATATATATGTATGTATGTATATGTATATGTATATGTATATGTATATGTATATGTATATGTATATGTATATGTAGGTCTTTGGTTGTTCGGGTTTTCTCCCGCGTAAGATTGGCCTAAATAAAATTGCATCCACTTTGGGTTTTTTTCAGGGTGAATCAGGCAAACCTGGCAAATCAGGAGAGCGTGGATTACCTGGACCTCAGGTATGGCTTTGTCCTCCGTATCAATATAGATAGTTAGATTCAGAAACCACAATCCTCCAATTTTATCTTATGAGTTATAAGAGGCAGAGTATAAAATTATAGTCTTTGGAGCCAAAGTGTCTTTCTTTTCTCTTCCTGGTGACAGGCTGAAAATTGCAACCTTCATGATGCTAAGTAGGCAGTACTAACACCCTGATTTTGGGGTACCTTTACTGCAGCACTGTAATTCTGTATATCCTAAAGTGAAAGGACTGATGTTAAATCAGGATACTGAAAGGAGGAAGTAAATAACAAGGAGCAAGCAAAATATTCTTACCTTCCCTTTAATGATGAAGATAATCAGATTGAGAAGGAAACAAAGGGTTATAAAAGCCCTTTTTTGACAGACTTTGTTTTCTTCTATTATGATAAACATCTGTGGGTCCGACTGATCTAGGATCTATGAAAATGACTATCGCATTAGAAACCCAGTTTTTCCTTTAGCTTTTGCAGATATTGTACTTTTATGAAGTTAGTAACAATGTAGGAATCGTTGCGTGTGTGTTTTAGAAAACGTGTCTATTTTTTTTTTAACCAATTAATTTCTCATTTAAATTTAGGGTGCTCGAGGTTTCCCTGGGACCCCAGGTCTTCCTGGTGTCAAAGGTCACAGAGTAAGTTTGTATTTTGCAGATGAGATTTTTAAATTTTAATTTAATTCAGAATTGATCCCTATGCTTCTTTCTCTCTCTCTCCCTTTTCTAGGGATATCCTGGTTTAGATGGCTCTAAAGGAGAAGCTGGTGCTCCAGGTGCTAAGGTAGGATTCAGAACTCCCATCCTAAGATATGATTGGTGAAAACCCTTATTTTTAGCATATTGTTAAGCTTACATTTATTTATGCATTTAATTCATTTCCCCTTCCCCTACTCCCAAATATTAAATTATAACTTATCAATTCCTACTTTTTTAAAGGAAAGCTTCAATTATGTTGAATCCAATGGTTGCAGCAGGAAAAGCAATATTAACCATTCCTAGATTGAAATTCATTTGATAGAAAAACAATTTCCGCTGCCATTTTGCTAGCCTAGATTTTTTTTTTCAAGGAAGTTCCATGAAAAGGAGCAGATAGGGTTATTGTAGAAGGGAGAAACACTCCCTGTTAAAAGGATGCTGATTTCTACTGATACAGAAATCAGTTCACCAGAGATGGCAAGTTTTACAAATCAGACACTATAAACAATGAGACCGGTAATCAACCTCTACTTCTATAAAAACATTTTAAAAAGAAATTTTACATTTGTTTTCACTTTTTAAACTATCCAGAAAAAACTGTTATTGGAAAACAGTTAAATCATGATTATATTAATTATGCCATATTGATACAGTGTGTATTTATACTGTAGATGTATTATTTTATGGCCACTAATTGGCGTTCCTTTTGCTAACCTCTGTGATATCACTTACCCATTGCATTGTGATATCTCTAGCCATCCTATTCATCTTAAAAACAATTGGTAGTGTATATTAAGACACTTGCATTACGAAGGAATATTCATGAGGATTCCCAGGACACTCCTATTTTATACTGGGATAGACAGACAATCAATCAATCAATCAGAATAGAGCTGGAAGGGAGCTTGGAGGTCTTCTAGTCCAACCCCCTGCTCAAGCAGGAGACCTTACACCATTTCAGACAAGTGGTTTGTCCAGTCTCTTCTTAAACACCTCCAGTGATGAAGCACTCACAACTTTTGAAGGCAAGCTGTTCCACTGATTAATATTTTTAACAGTTGATACTTTTGAAAGGTTGACAGTTGATACTTATTTAATTACTTATGCAAAATAACTGTCAGGCTCCAAAAACCAAGAAAAACATGCTGAGTTTCTTCTAAGTAGTTTCCTTTATAGTTCCTCACCTACAGAAATCTCACTAAACTAAAGGAAACTATTTGCATCATCAAAATATATATTCTGAGAACTTCAAGGGAGGAGGAACTGTCTTGACCTCTGCCTCCCAACCCAACTATTTAAATTTTGCTCCTCTGGAGTATAGAATCTCCCTCCAGGGAATCCAGAGCACATTCCACCTCAGTAACTTCCAGTTCTAGAAAACTGGAGTTCTTTTGCAGCAAGAGAATTCACCTCAGGTAGCCCTTGTTTAGCAACTGCCTGATTTAATTAACTACCATTCACAGTTCTGACTGTGATGAAAAAGTAACTTTGAAACCAATGTTCACATTTATGATCTTCTTCGCAAGTCTGTAAAGCAAAGGAAAGCTGAAGTAAGATAAGCACTGCGTTGGTTTCACTTAGCAACTGCTTTGCTTAATGACGGAGTTGCAGATCCCAATTATGATCACTAAAGAGAACTCCCTGTACTCTCTGAAGAGTGATTAAGTGTCATAAAAACATGACTAACTTGGTACCAAGCTGGAACTGACTCACCTCTTACAGAATCTAATAGCTATAGGGCATCCTCTAATGAAGAGGTGTTGAAATGTCCACCCATCTGTTAGCTGTGTTTTCCATGCTTGTGAATTGCCCTCTAGTGTTCCCTTGATGCGAAAGATAGTAATGATTTTGCAGCTGAGGCCAACCACGATGTCCCAGTCTGTTTTATATTTTCTTGGGCTGTTTGATGACACAGATGTCTAGTTTATCATTGTTTCTTTTTTCACTAGGGTGAAGCTGGATCTTCTGGGGAGAATGGTTCTCCTGGTCCTATGGTGAGAATCTATTGCTCAGTTATTTTTAATTGTTATCACAACACCAACATTGTAGGTTGGCCATTGTCCATATCTGATTATCCATATAGAGCAGGGGTGTCAAACTCACGGCCCGTGGACCAGATGTGACACATGCTGGCCTCACCCCCACCCGGTTTAGCGAAGGGGAATAAAGTCCCGATACGTCATGTGACGATGCGAGTTTGACACCCCTGATATAGAGCATACTTTGTCTATCTACATATCCCTTCTTTGCATCCCCATAGGTTAATGCAAACAAACTGCATTTACATTTTGAGGTCCATGGAATCTAGATGACACAGGTAGAATTCTCATGTAAAGTAGTTTCCTACCCATGCTTCCTTAGTCACAGCTTGTGTGTACTCATGCACAGTATCAATCACAGAAAATGCATACAGACAAACAAACAGTAGAATCCTATAGTATTCAGATCTCTCTCACTGCATCTCTTGCTTGTATATCCTAGTAGGCATTTCACTGGTGAATTATTATTATTATTATTTATCGCATGGCCCATTCACATCATATTTCAATAAAAAACAAAGAGTTAAACATACAAAATATGAAATATTTCTAGATTACAGATACAATTTTTTTCATCTGTCACAGTCAGGAAATCAGGAAAGTCTCCATTATAGACTCTTTTTGGGCACTCTGCCACTATATGTTGAATAGTTTGTCTTTTGGCCCCACAGTTGCAATTCAATGATGGTATAGAGGGTGTCCGCATATCTACCATGGCCAGTGTGAATTCGGTCCAGTGTTGGTGAACTAGAAGATAAAACACACAGGGTATTAGTTTTCAGACGATAGCTCTCTTGAAGGACAGTATGGCTGTAATACCTTTTTAACTTTTGCTTCTACTATTCCTTAGGGTCCCCGTGGCCTTCCAGGTGAAAGAGGACGTCCTGGCCCATCTGGTGCTGCTGTAAGTATCAGCATAGTTTGAATGTTACAAATCTTGCCCCGTGGGTATGTTGCCTGAGTGCTTTTTACAGCTACAGAATATACACATGCATCTATGCCTTCAGCAGAAAACCCCTCCCCTCTTTACAATTGCCATCTCATTCACTGCGGCCAATTCAATCTCCCAGACTAACGGTATATCCTCCTAATGTAAAGGATGAAGGAAAATTAATGCAGTACTATGGTGGCTGTGTACGCAAAGCACACATACTTTGTAATATACCCTTAGGATAAGGATGGTAGCATTTACTGTGCCATGAATAGTGAAGCTGTACAAAAGCAGTGTTAATTAAAGGGAAGCATTTGTGTAGGTAACAGTTTTAATTATCTTGTGGTTTGGACCTCAAAAATAGGATTAAATTTTGTGCTAAACCTATCTTGGGCACCTTCTAGTTGTGTGGACTTAAATTCTCAGAAATAATTGGGCTGTTTAGAAAAGACATTGGATGTTGCCCAGACTGAGGAAGGCTGCAATAAAAGAAAAGCCAATGCATTGAGGTCTTCCTTCCTCTTCCTTCCTTCCTTTCTTCTTTCCACCTGTCTTTCGTTAAATATCATATAGCACAAGATTATGGAAGTAACATGTAGCGAGGGTTGCCTTTTGAAGTACAACTTCTAGGTTAATGGTTCTAGAAGCAACTTCTGGAAGGCAGAAGAATAAAATAGCAATATAGCTGTAAATTTGGATGTACCTGCAATGCTTAATCTCAGATCTTATAGGATTAGTAGAGACCCAGTTTGTATAGTGGTTAAGGCATCAGGATAGAAACTGGGAGACCATGAGTTCTAGTGTTAGTGTCTAGTCTAGTCTAGAGTTTAGCCTTAGGCACAAAACCAGTTGAGTGACCTTGGGCCAGCCACTTTCTTTCAGCCCTAGGAAGGAGACCAGGGCAAACCACTTCCCAAAAACCTTACCAAGAAAACTGCAGGGACTTGCCCAGGCAGTCAGCAGGCATCAACACTGACTCAAAGGAACAAAAATAATATTGTCATAGGATTAATGCATTGATTGGACAATAGAAAGGATTTCTCTGTAAAAAGTTATTGGAACAGACCTATTCCATATATTTGCTTATTTTGTTCTTGCCTTGTTCTTTCTCCAAGAAGCATAAGATGACATACATGATCCATTCTGTCTGATCTTCTCAAAAACTTTGCATAGCCAATTAGACTGAGAAATGGTGATTTGTCTAATGTCAGTGGATAAATTCTGTAGTGTACTGTAAGTACAATGCAAAACAAAGCTGAGTTTCAGGTGCAGATATTTTTACAGGGCTGTAAGTCAAATAAATGGACCCCTTGGTCCATTTCACATCTCAAAAAGATGTGATTCCTCATTTGCCACTGTACTAAACATTGCCTGAAATCTCTTTTGGCTTTTTTTTTTACCACATGGTAAAATTTCTCTAATGGTCATTATAAAACTCAGCAGGACTGTTTTTGGCCCAGGTTCCAAACTGTTTATTTGCACAGATTTGAAATGTTGAAGTAATTAAGGAGCTGAAGTAGTCAAGTTACTCAATAGCAGTAAGTCCAGATTTCCAGTAGTAGGAAACAGTAGGATGTACTGTTCCCTATGACTAAATTTAAATCCACCATATTGAAGAGCTGTAAGAGATTGAGGGAAAGTGAGGGACAAGATACTCAGAATAGGTGAGTCCCAATTCAAGAGATGTGAGGGGAAAAAATTAAGAGATTTTGTTTTTACTGACTGACTGCAATACATTTGAGGGTGCGAAGTGACTTTTGAAAACCTACCCAGTTTTTACCCCAGTATAGCATTAAATATAGTTTCCTAAAATCTATGCCATTCTTGTTTTCTTGGTTTTGCCACTACATGAGTCTTGGCAACAGGAAGGTAATTTCCTGGTGACTATTTTGTCATCACTGTAGTTTTTATAAGTTTCTTACTGCTCACTAAATATAAAGACAGTTTATACTTGTGATGGAGAAAAAAAAAGATTTTGAATGGTAATTGTTTAAAGCAACAACAAACACATTTTTAAAATAGTTCCACTTCAGAATAGGGGAATATAAACTTTTGAAGGAAAAAGCAAATAGTTTTATTCAGAGTATACAGTTGGGATGTTTAAAAGGGGTTTTAACTAGGCCTAAGCAAATAATTAAATAAGATGTTTTGTTTGCAATTGAGCGATCCTCTAGATTTGCTCTTTGAAACCACAGAACGGTCTTATCAAAAGCTCCTCTGAGTTATCTGAATGGTTTACCCTTTAAGGAGTTACGTTTGCACAAACTTAGTTTTTTACTATAATTGAAGGGAGGCATGTGAAGGAGGCATGCTTTTTGTTTTGCTTTAAGTCCTTTGATGGCATCCCCGTGAGGGCTTTGGATTGTGCTGACGAGAGTCACGTGACCCTTCGGCCTCACCTTTCCATTTGTTTTCCTGGCCCATTGCCTGAGACAGGAGCAACTAAGCCAAGCAATTAGTCTTTAGTTACAGGAGGGCAGGAATGTCAACCCATTAGCTGCTGAGAAGGACTCCTCACAAGAGGCCCTGCTCAGGCTCTGGGATTGTGTGAGATTAGAAATATAGTCCTGTAGAAAAGTACAATTTTTTCTAAAACCCATTGTTCAAAGAATAGCCATAGATATCACTCAGATGTCCTAAAATTGAAGGATGTTGTTGTTTGCCATGATTTTTTTCAAGGCTAGCATGATCTTCCTTTTTCTCTTGTGAACCAAAGACATCGATGATTAAAAACCAGAATTTTTCTAGAAGAATTATATAGAACTGTAACATATCTAACTTGAAATTTTAAAAAAACTAATCCTTTTATTCCAGATGTTGCATGCCTCCAAAACTGGAAAGTTGTAGGAGCGAGCCTCAAATACCTTTTCATTGCTTGTATTCTCATGAGCATGTACCTTCTCACATACTCCATTTTCCCTCAAGAGCTAGAGCAGTATGTGAGCAGATTTCTCCTCATGTAATATATTTCTTCTTTCTTTTTCTCCTCCTCGGCTTCCTGGCATGCCTCCAACTGTCCAGAGAAGATGTTAGTGTACTGCTGGAGAACAAGGGAGTAGGACAGCTATTAGATAGCTAAAGATTTGCTCAGAATTCTAAATCCATTTGGCAGCAAAACTCCAAATATAAGAATACTGCTGTATGATGAAGTGTACTTTTCTGAGTCAGTATTTTGTTCACACAGGGTGCTCGTGGTAATGATGGTCTCCCTGGTCCAGCTGGTCCACCGGTAAGTAATTAAGTATTTTAATTTTTCCCCTTCTGGAAAATGACCGTGCTATTTACATTTATTGTTATTATAATAATATGATCTAACTTTTCTAAAAATAAAACCTTCTCCTCAGTTATACCAGTGATGTCATGAAAGACAACAACATTATATTGTAAAACCTATCATCTATATCAGTGTTTCTCAACCTTGGAAGCTTGAAGATGGGTGGACTTCAACTCCCAGAATCCCCCAGCCAGCGCT
>JANHZT010005675.1:52649-65063 GCA_032468215.1 Stegonotus admiraltiensis | reverse complement strand
CCCGCTTTTGGCACACAATGGCAAAAAGGTTAGCCATCACTGGCTTAGTAGATACATTGATGGTGGGTGATCCATTATGGAAGAGAGTATGAATCCGTTTAATAAGACATAACTGTAAGTAATCTTTAGGTAATCTCTGATTTTTGCTTACATGAGTTATATCTCTCCACTTCTTGTTAAGCTCACATTGTTGTTGTTATTTTTTTATGATGATATTTGCAGGGGGCTGTTGGAGAGAGAGGTGAACAGGGTGCCCCTGGACCATCTGGATTCCAAGTAAGTACAGAAATTCTATTCCAAGCCTTTACTACCATGCTGGAGAACATTCCCCACCCCCCACTCCAGTCCTAGCAAGTAAATCTGCTTGTGCAGGGAAGTATAAATAGACACAGGCAGAAGGAAAAGACTACCCAATTCCTGCTGGAAGCACATGAAATCTGTCTATAATATTGAATTTTATTTGTTCCTCAAGATGTATAGATGTTTTCAGGGTTGCATTTGTTGATGATAACTTCCTGCTAACATAATTTTATCAGGTACTAGGGCGGCAACAAGGAAAGTACTATTTTTATTTAGTCTGTCTATCACCTCTTTTCCTGGATTCCTGGCATATCCCAAACCGTGTCACATGGTTTGCACAGGAAAAAAAACCTCTGGAAGAGAGAATGAATGAATGAATGAATGAATGAATGAATGAATGAATGAGGCTGAATTGGGGTTATATATTAATCAGAGGTGCTCAGTAGGCAGATGTAGTTTTGTTGCAGATGTTTGAGAGCCACAACAGGAATGTATCCATAGTTGTCCCATCATCTAGGTAGGGGGATACTGTTGTCCAATCTAGTTCATGTTTGATGGTAAACTAATGATTCTTCCTTTGGATCTAAAAATCCTCTTTCCTGCACTGGTTCCACTTAGCTGGGGCAGGATGTTACTTCTCGAAGAGGATGAAGTGAGACTTTCTAATACCAAAATAACCTCTTGATTTCAGGGACTTCCAGGCCCCCCAGGCCCTCCAGGTGAAGGTGGAAAACCAGGTGACCAAGTAAGTAATAAATATCAATTCCCATTTAGTACATACAACATAGATACTTACCAGTCCGACATGCATTCTTTCCTACGTCTTTTCTATAGGTTCAAAATAGTAGATTGAATTTTCCATTGAGCTTGAGGATAATATATGTACTGTACATCTTTCAGAATGCACTAGTTAAATAGTCTCTAATCATTGAAAGGGTAGTGGTCAGGTGTAACAAAAGAATTCTTCTGAAAAAAACAACTTTTTGGTAGGTGGGGTGGTAACTTGGTCCCTCCTGATCCCGATGGATTATAAATTATTAGCAGCTAAGCCAAGCAATAGAATTGCAGAATTCTGCAGTGATGCTGAAAGGAGTTTCTTATGATATCATTTTTCTGATGAAAAAAATATACTTCATGAAGTATATTAGTTTGCACTGGGCATTCTGTGTTTGCGTGCTGAATATCCCCAGGCTGATAAACTAGTGTCTGTAAAGGATAATATCATAGAGGTTGGAATGGACTGTAGAAAGCATTTCGTTTGATCACCTGCTCAATGCAGGGTCTACTAGAAAATCTCTGCTAGATAACCATCCAACTTATGCTTGAAGCTTTCTAGAGATGTTAACTGAGTTTGAATGTAGACGCAGTGTGGGGTTTATCTGGCAGCAATCAGAAAAAGCTTGTGGCTGTTATATCAGAAATTAAGATTTATGGGTAACATTACTGATATATAATGCTTCCAGTTTTGAGTGTGATGATGGAGGAAGAGTAATAATAATAGAGTAATAAAGCTCATCCTCATAATGACATCACCAGCAGAAGAATTACCGGTAAGCAGAATGTTGACTAAAATGTCCCCTGAAAAGCTGCTTATATTCAACCAGCAGATTTTCAGTATGAAAAGTAAATTAGATGTTTCAAGGTGGCCAAGGAACTCTCTGCTACTCCAAATAGAAATTATGAATCACTGCTGATATATTCAGTAGGTATTCAGTGCAGGAAGCAATATACATCACTCCAAAATGCTGATATTTGTCTTTCGGGTATTCATAGAACCACTTAACCTATTTGTAATAATAGACAGAATTATCATATTGATCAAACTTTTCAACCATGGCCGTGTGTGATCAGAAACACAAGCGATGTCTCCAGAATATAATTCTCATCATGACTTTGCCTTGTAGAGGTTTTTTCCCCCCTCAATATGACCTTAAAAATAATGGTTAAAAGTGAAAAAGCTGAAAAGATGTTCATCCAAATTAAAAGTTAATGTTTGAGTTGAATTATTCTTCACCTGGATCTATGGATTTTGTTTTTTTAGCTTGCCATATTTCTTAATGGCTAATAGGGAGTCATGCAAGTTTTAGGAAGGTACGTTAGTAGCTTCTTCCCCTCTCCTTCTTTTTTTAACCCTTTTGTTTTGTTTTCAGGGTGTTCCTGGAGAAGCTGGTACTCCTGGTCTCGTTGGTCCCAGAGTAAGTCACCTACAGTTCAATTTGAGCCCCTGAACTTACTCATAAGTGGAGCTGCTGAAACTACTTATCTGTACAGAATTTCAGTGGCACTAAGGAAAATCTCTCCTTTCTAGGGTGAACGTGGCTTCCCAGGAGAACGTGGACCTGCAGGTGCCCAAGGCTTGGCTGGTGGTCGAGGGCTTCCCGGTACCCCTGGTACTGATGGACCCAAGGTAGGCTGCTTTTTTGCCTTATTTTCTTACTCTGTAATGAAGCTGATAGGTTTTGCCGACTAGTGGCTGCCAACTCCCCCCCCCCATGTCATTGATTGGACTCTTCCAGAAAAGCCTTCCCCAACCTGGTGCCCCCCAGAAGTGTTTAATCAAATCCCACAATGCTTTGGTCAGTGTGGATTGGATGTTGAAATCCAGCACATCTGGAAAGCACCAGGTTGGAGAAGACCACTTCAGTTCTCTGCAATTTTTTGGCATGTTTGCCATTGCTGCCCTTCTAGGGCTGAGAGAGCTAGACTGGCCCAGGATAACCTAGCTGGCTTTATGCCTAAGGCAGGACTACAACTCCCACGTTCTAGCTTGTTGCTTTAACCACTACATCAAGCTGGCTCTCCTCTGACTATTATTTAGTGCAGTTCCATGTTGTAACCTATATTGTTTTTCTTCCTTAGGGTGCAGCTGGTCCTGCTGGGCCTCCTGGAGCCCAAGGCCCCCCAGGTCTGCAGGGAATGCCTGGTGAGAGAGGAGCTGGAGGTATTCCTGGACCAAAGGGAGACAGGGTAAGTAGTAGCGATTTTCCATAAAATTTCATAGCACCATATTTTCAAGAGTTGGAGTTGCTGTTTTTTTTAAGAGTTGGGTTTTGCTTAGTTGCTTATAATGTTTTTTTTTAATTCCCCCCAGTTTCCTGTGTTTTTTCCTCTTTAGTTTTTTTATTCTCTCTATAGTTTAGTAAAATGTTTTTAAAATATATCTTCATTTTAAAAAAAGGTTGTGTTTTAATTATGGATTTTTATTTACAGTGGCATTAGAATAGAATAGAATAGAATAGAATAGAATAGAATAGAACAGAACAGAACAGAACAGAACAGAATTCTTTATTGGCTAAGTGTGACAGGACACACAAGGAATATTTATATTGCTGTTTAATTTGTATGTTTTTTAAAATAATAACACTATGTTTTTTTAAATAAATGTGTCATTTTTTTTTAAGTTTCATAAAATTAAACAATAGACAACAGCAGAAAATCGCAATCTAAGGGATCAGAGTCCCAAGTTGATACGGGCTACTTACAGTCATTATTTCTTTGGTATTTTCCTAACAGGGTGATGCTGGTGAGAAAGGCCCAGAAGGTGCTCCTGGCAAAGATGGCAGCCGAGTATGTACACAGCAGAAATCAGTTTCTCTTCTCTTAAGGCAGCAACATTTTTAGTTAATGAAATAAGTGGATGGCTGGTGGGGAGAGGGAATATGTAACATATTGGTCTATAATCCTAGACTTTCGTTAGTGCCAAGCTCCAGCGAACCTTGACTATAACTATTAATCTAACAGAGAGCTTAATTAAAATAGATTAAACTGCAGAATATTCTAATACTGTTAAAGCTGCGGTGTGCTTGCATGTGTGTTTATGTGTATGTTGGTGTGTATGATGAAGCTTCTCTTACTGAGTGAGGTATTCTTACTGAGCAAGTCTTCTCACCCTTTTCAGAGTCAGCCCTCCTTACCATCCAACCACCCTTAGATAATTTACTCCGGTGTTGTCCTGTGTTTTCTCTATGCAAGAGGATACAGTCTGTGATGGTAGCATCTTGTTTTCTCTAATAGAGAGAAGACCCAAATCCCTAATCAAGGATCAATTTTTAAAAAGGCTTAGTTAAGGTTTAAAGCTTTAGAATTAAGTCGTAAGTGCTTAGCTTGCTAAACGGTAACCTGAAGTGTATTATGGGACAGAGGCATAAGGGGTCCATTGCCCACTGTGTTTAATGAAGGCACATTGGCAATGGACCCAAGTTATGAATTGGGACAATACTCCAGGAGGATACAGGCTGTGGTGGTAACATCTCATCTTCTCCTTTATGGAGGAATGGCAGCAAGAGGTGGGAACTTTTATGGACAACATCCTGGACTCCCAATCAAAGCCTTTTATTTTCATGTTGTTCTGACCTAGGCCTCCCAAGATCATGAAGCAGACTCCTCATCCCTATAAAACCTCTTTTATTTAGATTAAATGGAATTCCTCTCCAGCAAAGTCCCGGCAAACAGTGTTTCATGAGATTTCACAACTACAGTTCTTTATCAGGCTTGGAGAGTGGCCAGGCCGATATCTTCCAAACACCTGTAGCAGCAATTACTTGGCAAGAAGTCAGGAACAGATCTTCACCCTAATGAATTGAATTAATTGACTCCTGCAAGCTCCACTCCCCTTTCGCTCCTCTTTATTCCCTATGGGAGGGGCCACTCACCATCCACCTGTGCCTTTACTCCTGAGTCGGCCCTTGTTCCTTAGCTGTTCCCTTCTCCTGGCAGCTCTGTGCATGTGTACATCGGGAATAGGCTCCAGCTGTTCTTCTGCCCCACTCTGAAGGCAGCTGAAACTGTCAGACGGCCCTGGCCCCATCTCTGCTTCTGAGGCAGAGTCCTCATCAGAGCCTTCCCCAGACTGCAGGACTGGCTCATATTCCTCCCCAACCTCCTCAGTGTCTGAGTCTGCCACCAGCTCCACTGACAGGCCACAACACATGTTTTACAATATGCTGAACTAGATGGAGGATCGAAGTTGGCCATGAACAGGATTTAGTTCCCAAATCTTGTTCAGTATTATACTGCCATGCTGGTGTTGCAGCTGCACTGCCTCTGTTCATTCCTTAACCGTATTAGATAACGGGATATGGAAGGACACAGAGGCAGGAAGGAACCATGGTGGACTCAGACTGAGATCCAAACCGACATACTGTGGTTGAAATGCTAACAGATTAGAAAATTAGAGAAAGGCTGGGAATAACTAGCTAAGAAAAATGTTTACCATTCTATTTTCTAGTGGGCCATTAGATCAGGCGGAGGAAGACTGACGGCACTATAGAAAAATCAATATAACTTGATTGAAGCATTGTGTTTTGTGCAATTTATGTGTGTGGAATGGCTTTGAATTGTAAAATAAATGGACAGATTAAGGGGAAAAGGGTAATATGGTTGAAGGAAGTCACTAGTTTGATTTGGACCTATTTTAATTTAATAGGTGAGGATATGAACATAGGGTTGGGATACCTTTGACCTTGCGTTGTATCAACACATCTAACTCTTTATTTTCTCCATTGTCAGGGCTTGAGTGGTCCCATTGGTCCTACCGGTCCTGCTGGTCCTAGTGGAGAGAAGGTAAGAGGTCCTGTCTGTTGTTAGGTCATGTGGCAGGTAGACAGCTAGAGGCCACATGTAAGTTCTCTAAATAGTTCTGCTTTGACAGTAATGTTTCCTGTCACCTGTCACTGAGAATTTGGGGTGTGACTGTGGATTAGCAATAGCACTTAGACTGATATACAGCTTCACAGTGCTTTACAGCCCCCTCTAAGCAGTTTACAGAATCAGCCTATTGCCCCCAACAATTTGGGTCCTCATTTTACTGACCTTGGAAGGCTGAGTCAACCCTGAGTCGGTGACAATCAAACTGCTGGCAGTCGGCGGAATTAGCCTGCAATACTGCATTCTACCCACAAGTCGTAATAGCTATTTCTATGCCTTTTGAGGAGCCTTGGAAGCTATTCCTAATGACAAAAAGTATACACGGAATAGTAAACACAATAGGATATCACATTAGCTATGCTTTATGACCTAGATCCAGAGAGATGAGGAAAACATGGGGGACGAAGTATCAATTTGATTTCATAAGTTGAGAGCTGTACTGATAACCTTGTCATGTTGATGGACTTGTTGACTTCTTGTACATCTGAATTTCCTCGCTTCCTGGGGTTTAGGAAGAAACCAGAGAATCAGAAGTTCTAGCAATGTGGACTGTTCAGTAGGAAGAACACTTTGATAATGATCTATTTACTTTGGCTCTTTTGTTGTCCTGCTCAGTGGAATCCATTTATCTTCTATCCTTAGTTAGTCTGGCTGGTCTCCACAGTGTATGCAACTCTCAACCAGTTTCCCCCTACTATACCGGTACCGTTTACAATACAATCGTGACATGAGCAAGGATTGTCTTCTTGTTCTTAATTCCTTGTGGTGCCCAATGGTTTAGTTGCTCTGTTAAATAAACTAACTATCAAAATATTAAAAGTGTAATTATACAGTACAGGTCATCCTCAACTTACAACCACAATTCAGCCCAAAATTTATGTTGTTAAGTGAGAAATTTGTTAAGTGAGTTTTGCCCCATTTTACCACTTTCCTTGCCACATTTCTTAAGTGAATCACTGAAGTTGTTAAATTAGTCACACGGTTGTTAAGCGCCTTCATTGTCTTTGCTTGTCAGAAGGTCGCAAAAGGGGATCACATGACCCCGGGACACTGCAACCATCATAAATATGAACCAGCTGTCAAGCATCCAAATGTAAATCACGTGACCATGAGGATGCTGCAATGGTCATAAGTGTGAAAAACAGTCATAAGTCAGTTTTTTAGTGTTTAGCTGTTGTTTAGTGTTTAGTCTGGTATAGAATCGGGAATTCTATACCAATCCGAAGATGTTGACAACCCCCTCCCC
This sequence comes from Stegonotus admiraltiensis, assembly GCA_032468215.1. Lineage (NCBI taxonomy): Eukaryota > Metazoa > Chordata > Lepidosauria > Squamata > Colubridae > Stegonotus > Stegonotus admiraltiensis. The sequence continues at coordinate 57,871 of JANHZT010005675.1, read as the reverse complement.
ACAGATTGTCGGACCCGATTTATCAAGCCATGCAAGGCCCAGTACTATCTCTTCTTATTTCGGGTACTACCACAAAACATATGCGTACCTGGTGGGGCCCTATCTCCAATGACAGTTGCTCCGTGATGTGTGTCGTTGGTTGGCCCCCTAATAACGACCCATCCATTTGTTCGAAATGGATGGGGTGTTTTAAGTTATGTACCCCAACTCCCAACCTCTGTGCTGTAGCCTTACTTATGAGACAGCGGGTGCAACCTGAATTGACCAGTGCCTTGCATTTTAGCCTGCAATTGGCGGTAAGCACCACCGAAATGAGGAATGGTCTAATCGGTTTGCTCACCATGGGGTCCGCCTCCCCCTCATCATCACTTCCGCTGGTGCCCTCCTCCTCGGTTGGGTCCGTGCTGTTTTCAGGAGGGTTTGGATGGTATATCTTCCATATACTTATCCTGGCGGTGCTCTGCCATGGTCCCAGAGTCCCTTGGGTCCTGTCCCTGGACAATTTACCACCCGGTGGACTACCTGTTAATGTGTCTTCTCGTCATATTAAGAAAACTCAGGACCATTCATCTTACTAGCCATTTAATCCCATATTGTGCTCTGCGCTACCCTTTGGCAATGGTGGAAGAGATTCTCTTTCAGCAACAAACACTCCATGATCTTATTTTCATCTCCTTTCTGTCCCTGCAGGGTGAATCAGGTCCTCCTGGCCCAAGTGGAACTGCTGGTACTCGGGGTGCCCCTGTAAGTTTGCTCTCGTTGTGAAACCTTCCAGTGATGGGGGAGAAGAGATTCAGACTGGCCCACATCATTGTAGAAATCCTAATAGGAAACTATTGAAACTCCTATGGGTAGCATAGGGACAAATATAGATGTACTTTGATGGAATTGTTTCCCATATGAAGAGAAAATTGGCTCCCTTTCCCCCCACTATTGTACTATGTAGAGATCAACTTGGAAGGCTCTGGCTGTTCTGATTAGCATCTACCAGTAGAAAAGCCCATTAGAGACTAGCTGATAACTCATGAATTTCTCCAAGCTGTAGAAAGGAAAAGCCGCTCGCACTTGTTATTCATGCAGAATAGCAACAGTGTCTAAAAAAAAACACCACAGTGCTGCAGAGCTACCCTGTGGGCTGTTCTGAAAAGATAATTTGCAAGATCTCCAAGAATATCTTAGGAAACAGTGCGTTCCTAAACAATTGCTGTACAATGTCTGAGCCGTAGGAAGCGTATCTGTTGGGTCACAGCAGCCTTATTACAGATCCCATTGTCTGTAGAACAGCTGGAGAGATCCTGTCCCTGGGCTAGCCTCTAGAAAACAGAACTGCCCCTGCGGCTACAGAAATTGGCCGGCTGTGGTGTGGTTGAGGTGTGTGACTTCAGCTCCTTTCCATTCCCGACTGTTCTTTCTGTTTTAGGGTGAGCGTGGAGAAACCGGACCTCCTGGCCCCGCTGGGTTTGCTGGCCCCCCTGTGAGTATCGCATGACTGTTCCAACCTGTCACACTTCTCTATTATTAAGTGGTCCCCGATGTCTAATCATTGTGGATTCTTCCCCCCCTACCCCCGCCTCTTCCACTTTTCTCCCCAATGCAGGGTGCCGATGGCCAGCCTGGTGCTAAAGGCGAGCAAGGTGGATCTGGCCAGAAAGGAGATGCTGGATCCCCTGGTCCACAAGGGCCATCTGGTGCTCCCGGTCCACAGGTCAGTGAAACCACTTCCTGAATTGAAAGTGTGTGTGGGTGTGCACTCACTCACACATACACACACAGAATTTGTAAAGCAGGGATTTTCCAGCTGCTAACCCAAAAGTGCACAGAGGTTTAACACATTGTCCATGAAGTCCCATGAAGAGGGACACGGTGGCTCAGTGGCTAAGACGCTGAGCTTGTCGATCAGAAAGGTTGGCAGTTCGGCGATTCGAATCCCTAGTACCGCGTAACGGAGTGAGCTCCCGTTACTTGTCCCAGCTTCTGCCAACCTAGCAGTTCGAAAGCACGTTAAAAAATGCAAGTAGAAAAATAGGGACCACCATTGGTAGGAAGGTAACAGCGTTCCGTGCGTCTTTGGCATTTAGTCATGCCAGCCACATGACCATGGAGATGTCTTTGGACAGCGCTGGCTCTTCGGCTTTGAAACAGAGATGAGCACCGCCCCTTAGAGTCAGGAACAACTAGCACATATGTGCGAGGGGAACCTTTACCTTTACCGTGAAGTTAGTACTATATCCAACAGTGCCACAGGCATAGCTTCTGAATGCTGGGAGGTCTATCAGAGGAGGTGGAAGAACTGGGGTAATTGCTGCTGAACAAAATGATGATACATAGACTAGTGATGAAAGGTGCATGAAAACCATCCCGATTTCCTGTGGTCATTTTGCTTTTCAACAGGGTCCAACTGGCGTGACAGGTCCAAAAGGAGCTCGTGGTGCACAAGGACCCCCGGTGAGTATTTGGTGAATCAATTGCATTTTTTTTTCCCATGCAGCCCAAAAGCTGCATGTTAATGTTCATTGTTCACAGCTTTCCTTTATGGCATCCCTACTACTAGTGTGAATGAGATGTGCTGTGACAGCGTTCTTTAAAATGATGTGGGTAACGATAAGGGGAATTATCCGCTATGTAGATGAACAATGCATATTGGAGAATTCAAGTCAATGGTTATTCTACTTGGCTTTGTAGCTGGTATCTGAAGAATAACCTCAGGGGACACCGTTTCCATTTTTATCCTAACCTATGTCAAAACAGATGTCTGAAGATGAATGAAAATGAGGCTTCAAGACAAAAAAGGATTCCACATCCTATTGTTGACTCTTTATCTTATTGTGTACAAAAATAATGGTAGCACAAAAAGATGCTTTACCAATGTCATGTCATAGTTGCCCGCTAGATGGCAGTACTGCTCAATCTGGACTGATCAAAAAAAAACAACTAAGCAGTGTTGGACTTGATTAAATATTTAGGACAGGGGTCAGCAACCTGCGGCTCTGGAGCCACATGTGGCTCTTTCACCCCTCTGCTGCGGCTCTGTCACTCAAAATATGCGTCACAACCACCAATGTGCGACACCTGACGGCAAACAATTTACTGAGCTTTTCAACCCCCTGTAGGCCAACCACGGATAAATCCAAAAAATTCTTCCCCTGGAGAGAGTTGTCTTGGGGAAGGCTTTTTTTGGTGGCATTATGCTCAGCATTTCATAGTGCATGTCTTACAGGACATGTCTTCATTATGTTTTTCTTAAGAGAATAAAGTCACTGTCCTTGCTGGTCTCCAGGCTGACCTTAGAAGATGCAAATGAGTCAAATCAACAGGAGATGCTTTTATTAATCACTCTTTCTCGGGAAGCGGCAAATTATACCTTTACCTTGTAGAAAAGAGAAGATTGCAACTCAGTCTGTACCCATCTGTGAACTAATTGTCTTGCCAGATGCTTTTAGTGAATGTGGATGTTCTGATGGGCTGCAAATTAGAGCAAAAAAATATTTCAATTTAATACCCTTGTACAGTACAGTGCCCACATATATTGCCTAAGGTTTTCTGCCTCATCTGACTTCCAAATGTTCTTTTTTTAAAATTAAAAATGAAATGAAATGGGAAGCAGTCATGCTGTAAAGCAAACTGTCAACATAATATTTATTTCGAAGAGTATTTGGAAATATACATCCCCATTAGCATTTTTAGGAAATAAAAATGTCTGGTAGCCAAAGACTAGTGCTTCTTTGGAAGTACGCCCACCTCCCATTCCTTCACAACAGAGAAGATCATGCACCATGTCCCTCCAGGAGAAACGTAGAAGGTAGATGCGGATAGTTTCCCTTCTCATTAAAACTTTGTAACCAGTCCTACCTAGCAGGGCAACCTTTGTGTGAGACCACCTATGACCTTCCCAAGGTGTCCACTCCAGCAAGCAAAAAAAATCTACCTACTTCTGAATTAGAAAAATATTGGTTGGGGATTTGGGCAGTGGTGAAATCCTGCTGGTTCTGTCCGGCTCACGTGAACTGGTAGCGGTGGCGGCATGTGGTTTAGCGAACTGGTAGCGGCAGCAGCACAAGGCTCCGCCCACCCACCCGGATGTCATTACTTCCTGGTTTTAACCAGGAAGTAACCTGTTTTTGACCTTCTACGCATGTGCAGAGGGTCAAAAATCGGACCTGACGATAGGGTGCACGCACTTCCAAACCGGTAGGGAAGGTAAGTAGATTTCGTCCCTGGATTTGGGATTAGGGTTTCTAAATCTAGTAGGAAATGGGTTTAGTAGACTTAGTCTGTTAATGGAATTAACACAAACAAGCAATCTGCCATTTATATCTCCTGAAAGTGCTGGTTTCCTCCATCCAAATTTGGAAGGAAGACATCCCTTCTTCCTTATTCTAAATACCAGCAGGGCCATATAGGTCTTCCTTAGAATATCTGCCCTCTGTCTGATCTTCAGAATCCAGAAGGATTTTTCCTTTTAAAAAGAAAAAAAAATGAATGTATTGCATGTCCTTATTTATTTATGAATGTTTTGCATCCTGCACTTCCTCCAAGGACTTAAGACAACCTTCTTTGGGATGATCCCTCATTTTGTCCTCATAACAGCAACCATGTGGGATCGATTAGTCTGAGATAATACGATTGGCTCAGAGTCACCCAGTGAACTCAGTGACTGTATGGAGATCTTCCCATCTCTATCCCAACAGGATACGCTTTCCACCATATTTCTGAGGCATATTACTGAAATTAAACCTTATTTCTCGAGAAATGGGCAGAAAATCAAGAGGAAGGTTCTTCACCACTTGCTCATCAGTGTGTTAAATGCTGCCGTTGAGGTGTTCAGCTTATGATATCTTCTTTCTTTTCTAGGGCGCCACCGGATTCCCTGGTGCAGCAGGACGGGTTGGACCACCTGGTCCCAATGTGAGTTCTTCGTTGTCTGCCATTGTTTTGTTGTTGTTTTTTTTCATTTTAATATCAGCAGTGTAGGAAGAAGAATGATATGTATATATATAAAAGCACAAGCTCTCTTTCCCAGCTTCAACCATTTTACGGTACTGAAATGATGGTTCAAGGTTCCAACAGGAAACAAAATAGAACATAATTTAACTTGCTTTAACAGAGGGACGTGGTGGCTCAGCGGCTAAGACGCTGAGCTTTTCGATCAAAAGGTTGGCAGTTCAGCAGTTTGAATCCCTAGTGCCACGTAACGGGGTGAGCTCCCGTTACTTGTCCCAGCT